>JAVHLU010002664.1:0-16480 GCA_036785755.1 Colletotrichum ledebouriae
ATACTTTAAAATCGTCTAACTATTAGTTAATTTATAGTTATAGCCTTTATTAATAATACCTATCTTAACCTTAGTACTTATATCTAGGGTGCTAATAAAGTAATAGGGCGATATATAGTAGTAGACCCTATTCTAGCTAGTCTTAAGATACTTAATATAGCTAATAATAATATAGTTAATAGCGCTATAAAACTAGTAGGCCCTTATAACCTAGAAAGGCACGTACTATAGTAGTTTATCTTATTAGAAGCCTCTATAGCCTCCTCTTACTCTACCTCTTCTAAATCCCTAGTATTACTAGTATCCTCTTTAGTAATCCCTATATCTAGCTTATAGATAAAAATATTACTATTATTAGTATTAAGTCTATAAATAGTCTTAAGATTATTATTTATAAGGTTTAGTAGCTTCTATAGCGTTTAAATTAAAAGTATTATCTCCTTAGCTAGTAACCCTCTTAATAAGGGTTAAGATATCTATCTTATAATTAGCCCTATTAATATTTAAAGTCCTAAGGTTCTCTATAAGAGAGTTAATAATTACGCTAGTAGTCTAGGCTATAAAAAGTTCCTTAGCTTCAGCCCTCTACTTCATTAGAATTATCTTTATAAGGACTTAAAGCGTTATTATTAATTTAGGCTTAATAAGGCTAGATAACTATTAAAGTTCCTAGTAGGTAGTAAACTATTTAATTAGGGCGTCTTCTATTATAACTTACTACTTTAAAATAACCTTAGTAGGCTAGTAGCTAAGACTTTAGGCTATAGCTCTTATAGCCCTCTCTAAAAAATAGTAATAAGTAATATAAAGAAGCTTAGTATTAGTAAGTTCTAGGTCTCTATACTAGATAGCTCTCTATTAAAGCTATTAAATAGTAGTAATTAACGCTATAACCTAAGAGGGGTTATTATCCTTAATATAAGATCCTATAACTAGGTTCTAAAGGTCCTTATTAGGATCTTAATAAGACTTCAGGTCTATAAATCTAAACTAGTATAGAAGTCTCTCCTTAGCTTCTTTCTAGGTCTTAGCTTTACTAATATAAGATTTTACTATATCTTAATAATTACTAGAGCTATATATATAGACCTCGTTCTTTATATCTTTATTAGTCTTATAGCAAAGCTTTAAAAGGCTCTTATAATTAGTAATAAAGTTGGAGATATTAGTATTAATAAACTTAGGCGCTCTAGTTAAATAGGAAGTTATTACTATAATAATAAGATATCTTCTAAGGGGATTAGTAAGGGCTATAATATCCTAATTAGTATAACTTCCTTTAGGGGAATATAAAGTACTTAAGGGTATTACTCCTATCCTAGAAGTAGGATTCGCAGACCTATCTATATTATTATTAGAGGCTAGCTACCCTATAGTATAAGGTTATATCTCGCTAAATAAAGCTCTTATAAATCTCTCTTTAGGCTATTTCCCTTTATTAGAAGAGGATCTAGTATCTAAGTTAACTAAGGAAGAAGAAGATATAATACTTATAGGTTTATAAATATCGAAGTTAATATTATATAATTAAAGTAATAGAGTATTATAGTTAATAAAATAAAGTTATTATTATAATATCTTCTAAATAGAAAGATAAAGTAGGTAGTTATAACTTTCTTTAAATAAAATAAAAAAAAGGAAATAGTATAAACTAAATAACTAAATAAATATAGGAAAGGTCTAGTAACCTCGATCTTATTACTCTAGGCTATTATAGATCTACTTTAAGTCTTATTACTTAATATAGAAGGGTCTTCCTAATAACGCTCTTATCTTAGAAGAATTCGTAGCTTCCCTATATTAATATCTCTCTAAAATTAGCACGTCGCTCTTAGCACTTAGGGCTATAATAATAAGGGGTTTATTAGTCTCTAGTTACTAATCTAGTTAATCTCGCTATACTCGTTAGCTTAGTAAGACTACTAATTTCTATATTAGTATTATATATAGCTATCTTAGCTATATTAGCTATAACTCGCTAGTTAAATAATAGTAGTTATAATAATATATAAGGGGTAAGGAAAGGAATACGCTCGCTAGAACCTATTAATAGTATAAAAAAGAGAGAAAGGGAGGATTTTAGGGTCTACGTTATTCCTACCTTAATTCTATAAGAAAGCATAGCTATTACTATTCCCTTAGAACTAAGGTAGGTTTATAAATATCTTCCTCTCTTGAAACTACGTTTTTATTATTATTTATGTTATTATTATTTATTATTTATAAATTTCTTAAGTTATCGTTATATTTAAAGTGGATTAATTACGTATATATATATATATTAATAGCAGGGATATATAGATATAGCAAACGTATCTTACTCTCTAAGAAGCTTATAAAGACTATTAAAAAAAGCAAAAGAATCCGCCTCTAGGTACTATTAGAAAGGGCTAGAACTAGTAGGAATAATAAAAGATAATAAATAATATAACTCTACTTATAATTAGGTAAGAATATTAAAAGTAGGCTTAAAAGATATATAGAATAATTTATAGATCTAATTCAAAGAGATTATCTAAATTAGGCGCGGCTTTGCTAAGAAAATACTAAAAAACGAGGTATAGGATTATTAAGGTACTAATTATAATAATATATATCTAATACTAAAGTCCGCTATACTCCTCTCCTCTACGCTCTACTCTATAGTCTTCCTATAACGGGTCTATGCGCTAAGGGAGTTTTTTAAAAGCTACGCAGCTAAGTCTATCTTATCCTATCCTAGTATACTTATTATTAGCTAGCGTAATATTATAATTACTTCCTTTTAGTAGTTTAGCTTAATAAAGCTAAATAAATTATTTAGCTTATAGAGCTAGAAAAAGAAGCTATCCTAGCTACCCTATATACTATTAAGTTCTCCTACTTATATAATACGCTTTAAGAGGAGGTTATTATAAGACCCTCTATTGAATACCTAATAAATATTATAATATAAGCTATAGTATTAAGTAGACCGCTCCTATTATTATTATTATATTAATATAGCATAGGGCCCTCTTAGCGCGCTAACCCCCTTATAAGTAGATCGCTCCCCTTATTATAGCTATAGCTAGGCCTCCTTAAGTAAGCTGCTCCTCTTATTACTAAGTAGACTGCTCCCCCTCTTTCTATTATTCTATAAGTAGCGCTATATAAGATCCCTAGGGTGCTACTCCCTTTATTATATTTAGTTATAAATAGCTTTATCTTACTTTATATTTAGCCTTAGGGGATACTATAAGGCTAAGGGGATATATTATATAGGATAGGGCTTACTTATATAGTTATATATAGTCCTACCCGTTCTAGAGTAGGTATATATATCCCTTTAGTCCGCATACCCCTATTTAGAGAGACTTCTTTCTATAGTTCAATATATAGATACCTATATATATACTCCTTCGTTATAGACTTCGTCCTATATACCCTTCTTCACGACGACCTACCCCTTGAGCGCCTGCAGCCATCGCGACAGTAGCTGAACATGGGTAGCAAAAAAGGCCGCAGTTCCGCGGCTGCCGTAGTCGCGGGGGCCTGCCTTGAATTCCGACTCAGAAAAGACATGTGCCGGCAATCGCAGCTGATTTCGAGGTGGGTCCGGTTTCCGAGGCTGCCTGTGAGGTTCTTCACCGGCCCCGGATTTGACCTGCGCGATCACGTTGAGCCTGAGTTACCTTGATAGCTCTGTCTTAAGAGCCTGCCATTGTCATTGGGAAAATCCACAACTGACTCACCTGATGTTGAAGCTTCTTCAAGATGGCCCAAAGCCCGCCTACACAAGGGAGCCTGTAGGGGCTCGTCTTCGTAACGAACCTCGGGCCGGAATGATGTTGTGTTTTCCATGTTCTCACGCAATTCCCTGCCACAAAAGCCCGTGCCAGTACTATCTCGTATTTCGAAAGAGTCTATCGTGGCAAGGGCTGCGATAGAGAGATATCTAGTAGGCATTGCGATTGAGCTATTCAGAGCTAGAATTTGTGGCTCTACTGCGCTGTAAGAAACCAACAACATGTAATCGCAGCTTACTTTAACTCTAGTTTGCCAGGGCTGAAGACATTAGCTGCTAAAGACGCGCTTACGGCGGGTTCGATTGGCCTCAACGCCTAGACACGAGCCGAAGTCCCAAATTGAGTCGGCTTGACGCTACGGACCGGCACAGCAATACGTAGAAATGCTAAATTCATTTTGTTCACTTTATGTTAATAGATGCTCGGTATCAACTTCCCACTTGAGTCTCTCGTTCAACCGTTCGATTGTCTTGAGAGTCCCTATCATCATGCGGCGATTTTCTGCATCGATCGTGTTTTGCCTTGGCTTTCTGAGTACCATTATCCTAGCCACCGGCGTCACCTCGTCTCGAACTATAACGCCTAGCACAGCAGCATCTCTCTACAGCGAGTGGGATCAGGAGCAGAACCGTGACGCGGAACGTGATATAAGCAAGCACGCTATCACGAGCCAGGATAATACCGCAGGGAAAAGGGCTTAGCAGGCTAAGTAGGGAAGTCTATAGGAGTTAGGAGATATAGGGAGGTACTAGGTAACCCCTAGATAAACCCCTTAGCTCTTATTTAGTAGACTAGAGGGCTAGAAAAGAATATTTAACCTTAGCTATACCTAGTTATACGAACTTTATAACTCTATATTATACTTGTTTATAATATATTCTTCTCTCTTACTTATATTAATAGGGGTATAGATTATTAGAATAATATAATATATAATAATATAATACCTATTTATAGGTTTACTAAGGAGATAAATATAATATTACTTTTAGGATCTCTTATTAGGTAGGAGTAGCTAAATAGCTAAACCTAGGATAAGATACTTATTAAGTAAAATAATAATAAGAATATTAATAAGAACTAAGTAATTAATTAATAAAGGCTAAATTAAATTAACTTATTAAAGAGAAAGAAAAAAAAGTTAATTAAAGTATAAATAGGAATATCTTAAGGCCTTAAGGGCTAGCTAGCTATTGACCCTAGCGAGTAACCGTATTACTTACTAAGTAGTTATTAGTAATAAAATAAAGAAGTACTAGTTAGAACCTTAGGAGAAGCACCTCCCTATACTTTAGTATGAGGGTAGAACCTAGACTAACTTTAACTAGTTTATATTTAACCTCGATATATAATTTAAAATAAATAAGATTATATTAAACCTTAAAAGAGTAGTATTTACTACTAGGTGCTTAGAGGGACTAGTAGTAAAGTAATAAACCTTATACCTCTCTATTAATTATAATAATAAGGTAAAGGATATTACTTAGGTAGTAATAAAGGACTAGTTAGCTAATGATATAGCTAATATAAGGTCTAGGACCCTTAGGATATAAACCTAGCTTAAATAGGCTTACTAGTAACTAGGATAATTATATGAGAGCTTTATTAATTACTACGAGGGGATTAAAATCAAGAGCCCCTACTAATAACTAGAGGAGATCTAGGTAGCTAGTATAGTAGCTAGGCTAGACCCTAAGCTCTAGTATTATATTATAATAAAGAGATTACTAAAATCGCAGCTTAACCTTAATATAAAAGCTGGAAACGCTAAACCTATAGTTAACATATAAATATATAAGGTACTAGTAAGGAACTAGGGGACTAATAATAAGGGATAATAACTAGAGGGCTAACTTACTAATCTAGAGGGATTAACTAAGGCTTTAAAAGGGTAAACTTACTTAGACTATAGTAATACTAATACCTACTAAGAGGATACTAAGGACCTACTATAGGATATTAGGAAGGAGATTATTTATTATAGTTATAAGAGGAAAGGCTATATCGCGCTAAGGTATCTATATTGTAAGAAGTATAACTACTCCTATTATAAAGGGAAACCTTACCTTAGTAAATACCTAGAGGAGGATTAGGTAGTAATATATATAATTTAATAGGATAGTAGCTAGCTATATTATATTAAAGTAATCATATAGGTCTAAGTTATAGGTAGCTAGAAGACTAGTACTATACTTATTAATTATAGAGCTAATAAGAATATTATAAACTAGAGAATTATAACTAATGCCTAACTAGAGGCTAATAAGTTAGAACCTATTAGGGGAATATAAGTATCTAAGGGATTTAATTATAGTATATAGAAGTTAGTAACCTAAATAACTAATAGTATAGGTATTTAGTAGATAGCTTTATATAATTTTAGGATTAGTAATAGTAATAATTATAACGCTATCCTAGGGATCCCTTAGTATATAATAGAGTGCTCTAATCTTTATTAGAGGGAGCTAGGCTAGACCTTTCTCCTATATAAGAAGAGTATTTACCTTATAATAACTAAAAAAGAGCTTAGATATATTAAAAATAAAGTAAGAATAGTACTTATAGGAGTATTATAGGTTAACTATTTATTAATTACTAACTACTAGGAGGATATCTAGGACCTTAAGGATATTAAGGGGATTAAAATAAATATCCTATTAAAGTACTAGGACTTTCAGAAGGTATTTAATATTAATCTAATAGGAACTATACTAGAGTTTAGGATTACTAGGAGCTACCCTATTAACCTAGAGCCTAGGACTAAGCCCTTATTTAAACCTATTTACCTACTAGTTAAGAAGGAGTTAGAGGAGTTAAGGGATTATATCTATTAAGTTCGGAATTACGCCGCAGCCCCTTCGCAAAAGGACTATAATAAATTCACCTAGTTCGCAGGTATAATTCGGGAAATACTATATAGGTATTTTAACCTATACCCTCTACTAGTTAAGGAAAATAATATAAGAACCCTATACGTTCCTACTACTTATAAGTAAACCTTTTAAATATTACTATATAAAGTTAGATACGGGCTATACTAGGGCTAATTATATCAGAGCTAAATAGGCTACTAAGGCTCTTATAGTAACGCCCTTACTAAACCTTCTAATAAGGTACTGCGAAAGCTACTATATAAGATAACTTCTTAACTTAAAAAGTCGACCTTCTAGTAAGGTATTAAAAGTAAATATTATTATATAAGAGGTAACTCTTTAACTAAAGAGGTCTTTCCTAAGAGGTTCTTATAGCTAGAAGCATAAGAAGCTCTACTACTACGAGCAGGGCCTTATACCTCTCCCTCTTCCTTATCCCTTAACTATATTAGCACTAGACCCCGTATATAAAAACGCCAAGCCCGCGCGACGCACGCCCTTTAACGCTAACAACGCGCGAGAGCTCGCGCGATTAATGAAACCCGCTCCTTCTTCAACCACTCCGTCACACATAGAGAGCGCATCGTCAGCATGGCCCTCAAGAGGGCTCTCATCAATACCCCTCGAGGGGACACTCGCTATTGCATTGCGGCTAAGACAGAGAGAGCGTTGCTGACGACGGCATAGCTAGCGGACGAAGCGGTGATGGAGGCGGTATTTAACGGCAGCGCGGGTAGTGCGCGAGAGGAAAAGTCGATAGTTTCGTAGTTTAAATAATTAAAAACTACGTTATTATTAATATAAAGTTAAAGATCGTGAGGCTATTAACAGGCACGTATAAGTGCGGCTATAGTTAGGAAAGGTAGTTAGTAAGATTACGTAACCGAAGGCTATATATTATCAGGAGGCGCGGAGTTAGAAGGTCTATTGCACTTAAGCAGGTAAAATCACTATGCAGTGGCCAGAGGCTAGGGATTATATCTATAAAGCCCTATAGAAGGGATAGATTTACTTATTAATAAGCCTAATAGGGGTACTAATCCTATTTATCCTAAAGAAGGGAGGTAAGTTAAAGTTATATATAGATTACTAGGGGCTTAACTAAGTAACTACTAAGAACTATACCCCTCTTCCTCTAATTAATAAAATCCTTAACTAGCTCTTTAGAGCTAAGTACTTTACGAAGCTTAACCTTAAGGATATATACTACTAGATAAGAATCTAGGAGGGAGATAAGTATAAAATAGTATTCTATATATAATATAGCTATTATAAATATTATAGTATATTATTTAGGCTTATTAATATACCTACTACTTTAGCTATTTATTAATAAGTTACTTATAAGCCTAGTTAACGTTATTTATATTATATATTTGGATAATATCTTAATTTTTACTAATAATCTAGACTCTTATATAGAGGCTATAAGATAGGTACTTACTTAAGTAGAAGCTAATAGCCTCTATATAAACCCTAATATGTATAGATTTTATAAAGAGGAGATTATATTCCTTAGGTTTATTATCTTAATAAATAGAGTTACTATAAAATATAAGAGAGTCTAGGTAATAGCTAAGTAGCTAGTACTTATTATAATATAAGAGATTTAGTAACTTCTAGGATTTATAGGGTTCTATAGGAGATTTATTAAGAACTACTATAGGATTTATAGCCTACTTACTAACTAACTTACTAATATAGCTAAGGGATAGCTAGTAATAACTAGGGAGGTATTAATTACTTTCTATTAGCTCTATTTTTTATTTATAAAAGTACTTATATTATGCTATTTTAGTCCTATGCTCCTAAGTTAAGTTAAAACTAATATATTAGACTTTATAATAAGGGTACTACTAAGTTAGTTAGAAGGGGATATATAGAGGCTAGTAGTATTTATATCTTAGAAGCGTAAGGGAATATAATTATAATATAGTATACTAGAGGTAGAGCTACTAGCTATTAGGGAGGTAGTAATACGGTAATAGTACTACTTATTTTACTCCTAGTATTATATCTAATTCATTACTAACTACCTAGGTTACTAATACCTCGCTAATAAAAAGATACTTAGTAGGTACTAGGCTTAGCTATTATAAGATCTATTAATATTTAACTTTAAAATTAAATACTAGCTAGGTTATTATAACCTAGCTAATAGCTTATTATAAAGGCCTAATTATACCCTAGAGAATATAGAAATTAATAAAGCTAGGGACTTACTTCTATAAGACTTCTTATAATACTTTAATAAGACTACTATTTAGAGGGTAAGTACTAAGTAGTAATAGGATATCTAACTATTAAATACCTCGCTAGAATAACTTATACCCTCGCTCTAGGAATAAGTTAAGGAGGCCTAATAAGAGGACCCCTTTCATATTAATAAGGAGTAGGAATAACGAGGTATAAGATAGTTACTAGATAATATTAATACCCTAAGAGAGTAAGAAGGCTTATATATCCCTAATAACTACCTACTTTAAAATAAAGTCCTTAGAGCCTTTTATAATAAATAATCTAGAGGTTATTAAGGGGTTATAAAGATACTAAAGAGGATTAGAAAATCGTTTTTCTAGGATACATAGAAGAGTAATATAAAGGAATATATTAAGATATATATAATATACTAATATATGAAACTAAGATATTACCTCTTATATAGTAAACTTATACCCCTACTAGTACCTACCTACTCTTTTTTAATAGATATTAATTAACTTTATAATAAAATTCTTCCTGTTTCTTATAATAAGAAATAAGCTATATAATAATATTCTTATTATTATTAACTAGTTTGTAAAATACTCCCTATTATTATAGGCTACGCCCGGGTTAAGCCTACCTAGGCTTCTACCTAGGTTTACTACCTTAGGGAGCTACCTAAGGCTAACCTAGGGCTTACTTAGTTATTCCCTATAGACTAGTAAAATCTCTACTAGAGAGGAAAAATTCCCCTTTTCCTCTTTAGCTTAAATAAATAATATTATAATAGCCTCTTATTAAATAAACTTAGGTCTACCCCCTTATATATATAAGCTTATTACTATACTAATAATAATAAGTCGAGCGCTACTCCCTATTAGTTAGTAAGATAGTTAATAGTAATATAGCTAAAGCTTAAGATAAGCTATTATAAGCTAATTTAGTAGTTATAATAGAGTCCCTCTAGTAATAGTTATAGGAGGTTAAGTAGGGGAATAGCTAATATATAGCTATATAAACCCTTATAAGTATTACTAGTAAGGTATTAGTAATACTTAGTATAATATACTAGAAGCTATTACCCCTACTTTTAAAATTTTTAAGTAAATAAAAGGAATATACTACCTAGGTATAATAGATAAAGTATAAGATTACTATAGATAGGGCGTTCTAGACTATAGATATAGAGGTATAATACCTTATTAACTCCTACTTAGATATTATACTCTAATAAGTAATCTCTACTTTCTATAAAGCTAGGGGGAGTAGGGGAAAGCTATAGCCTAACTATAAACCCTCTAATAGAAAGAGAATAAATCCCTAGTAACCTTCCTACTAAGATTTAAATAGATATTAATTAATATAAGTAATATAAACTAGCTTAGTTAAGTCTAGATCTCGCTTCTAGAAGCCTCCCTTACCCCTAGGCTAAGGGATTAGCTAATTAATATTAACTTACTAACTAATTATAATAGCTAGCTCTTAAAAGTCTAGAGTATTATATAGAAAGTAGAGCGCTAGAAGGTCTCTAGTAACTACCTAATAACTTACTAGAGACTTATTACTAAGGATATTAAGGGGGATATTTATATAACTAGAGCTATATATATCTTATAAGTTAAAGAGGTAGGATATTATAACTACTAAAACTCTAGGTCTTCCTCAGATACCTCCCTAGTATAATACTAATAGCTTTAGAATGGTATAAGGGACCCCTATACTTATTATACTTATAGAGCTAGAGGTTATATTACTTAGCGCTACCCTAATAAGGAGGACTAGCTACTTAGGGTTATAAAACTAAAAACCTTAAAAGAAGAACTAGTATATTATAAGGTTATAAATAACTACTAAGTAGTAGCTAACTCCTTAAAAGAATATAAGGAGTTATAAAAAGACTAACTCTAGAGCAAAATTTAGCTTTAGAGCTAATTAAAAAGGAGATATTAAGTTAGGAAGAATATAAATAGGAATAACTAGCTCATAATAAGCTTATTATTAAGTTAGAATTAATAGAGGATATATAGCTTATACCCTAGTAGATATTAGAAGTAATACTTATATAACAATTAACCTTTCTCTAGCTTAATACCTTTGCTTTCTATATATTAAGAAGAGATACTAACTCATAAGGGGTTATATGGCCTCTGGCTACTGCATAGTGATTTTACCTGCTTAAGTGCAATAGACCTTCTAACTCCGCGCCTCCTGATAATATATAGCCTTCGGTTACGTGATTATAACTTTCCTAACTATAGCCGCACTTATACGTGCCCTACTAAATAGCCTCACGATCTTTAACTTTATATTAATAATAACGTGGTTTTTTATTATTTAAACTACGAAACTATCGACTTTTCCTCTTATATACTACCTATACTACTAATACTACCTCTATTACCGCTTCGTCCGCTAGCTATATTATTATTAGTAACGCTCTCTCTATTCGGCGTAAGCTATACTTACTAACGTTCGCCTAGGCTACCTAGGCCGCCTCTACCTTAGTAATGCAGAGGACCTGCTCGAAGAAGGGCTACTCTATAGGGTATATAACGACCCGCTAAACTTCCGCTACTAAGTCTGCTTACTTAGCTATAATATAATAGCGAGTATCCCCTCTAGGGGTATTAATAAGAGCCCTCTTAAGGGCTATACTAACGATACGCTCTCTATATATAACGGAGTAGTTAAAGAAGGAGCGGGTTTTATCGATTATATCGATACTAAACTCTCTAGCGAGCTCTCGCGCGTTATTAGCATTAAAGGGCGTGCCTCGCGCAGGCTTAGCGTTTTTATATATAGGGTCTAGTGCTAATATAGTTAAGGATTTATCGTGGGTTATAGGTATACCTAGGACTTCGTGGATAAGGAAGAGGGAGAGGTATAAGGCCCTGCTCGTAGCAGAGCTTCTTATGCTTCTAGCTATAAGAACCTCTTAGGAAAGACCTCTTTAGTTAAGGAGTTACCTCTCGTATAGTAGCGTTCGCAGTACCTTGCTAGAAGGTCGACCTTTTAGGTTAAGGAGTTATCTCGTATAGTAGCTTTTACCTTTAGCACCTTGCTCGAAGGTCGACCTTTTAGGTTAAGGAGTTATCTCATATAGTAGCTTTCGTAGCGCCTTACTAGAAGGTTTAGCGAGGGCGTTACCACGAGAGCCTTAGTAGCCCGTTTAGCTCCGATATAATTAGCCCCGGTATAGCGCGCGTCCGACTCTATAATATTTAGAGGGTTTACTTACGAGTAGTAGGAACGTATAGGGTTCCTATATTATTTTCCTTAACTAGTAGAGGGTATAGGTTAAAATACCTATATAGTATTTCCCGAATTATGCTTGCGAACTAGGTGAATTTGTTATAGTCTTTTTGCGAAGGGGCTGCGGCGTAATTCCGAGCTTAATAAGGTTAGTTAGTTCCTTTTTCTTTAACTTTATAAACTATATAAAATCTAAAAATCTAGGTTTTACTAGAAATAGTAATATTATAGAGAGTAATCTTAAAAACACTATATTTCTAAAGTATAGTTATCTTAGCTATTATAAAAATAGAGAAAGGTTCTCCTAGTATTATAATAATACTTTCTTTATATAAATAGATAGTAAGGTCATAATCTAAATATTTCTTTATTATTAAAAAGATTATAGTATTACTAATCTCTTAGGTAAGAGCTTTTACTATATTAATAATAAAAATAGCATTAACTATAATATTCTCTTATCTATTTTAGTCTATAAAGTAATTACTTCTTTATATTAAACCTATAGATAGTATTATAATAGCTCCTAAATAGTTCTTTAGAGATCTTTCTCTCTTATATAAAAGTGGGATTATTAATAATATTAATATTAGCTTAGGTATAATATTAGCCTTATCTAGCTCTTCTATTCTCTTAGTATCTCTATTTAGCTCTTTTATTAATATACTATTATTATCTCTATTAGTATTAATAATATCACTAGTATTATATTATAGATAGATAACTATTAAATAGAATATTTAAGGTTTATATAAGAGGTTAAGTATATAGATCTTACTATTAATAATAAGGAGTTTATATAGTTCTTACTAGCTCTTCTTTTTATAGTATATATATACTATTAAGAGTAATAGTAGCTATTTATTTCTAGATTTCTAGAAATTAAGGGGATTTATTAATAAGTTATAGATATACTCTAAAGATAGGTAATATTAAGATTAGGCCTTTTAGCTTTATAGTATTATTAACAGCTTTTAAAGCTATTTAGAGAACTATTTTATAATCTATATTAAGAAGGTCTTAGTAGATTATATTATAGACTTTTTAAAAGATTATATAATATTTCTTAACCTTACTTACTAAGCTATAAGCTTTAATAGAAACTTTAGTAGTAGTTATTAATATTAAATAAAGCATACTATACTACTTAGATAAGCTAAAATAAGTATTAATATTAGTAATTACTATATCTAGGGGTCTAAGGTAGATATAGATCTAGTACTATTTAAGTATATTAAGTACTATACTTATTAACAGATCCTATAGAAATCTTTCTATATTAAAGGCAGTAGTAGTATTAACTATATAAAGTATTAGTCTTAAGTTAAGGTAAATAATATTAATAACTATAGTATAGTTAAAGTTATAGTTATCCTTAAGAGTAAATTTAAAGCAATTTAGAGCCTCTATATTAAGTTAGTAATCTTTATAAAACTTTATAAAATACTTAAGTATTTATATCTTAACCTAGTGGTCTAACTACTATAAAACCTTATAAAGTTAATAAACTAATAAATATCTAAAATATTAATAAAGTGAGTATAACTTAGTCTCTATAAGGTTATTCTAGGCTAAAGCCTTCTCTATATTTAATAATAGCTATAGATAACTCTATTTATAGATAATAGAGATAATTAGGTCTCCTTATTATAAATAGTTCCTTAAATTATTAAATTAAATACCTAGTTTATTTATATTAGTAAGATATAAAAAAAAGGAGTATTTACTAATATAATATAGAAGATTATTTCTCTAAAAGATATAGAGATAATTATTATTTTTATTAACTTAATTACCCCTTCTAGTCTAAATTTAATACTTACTCTTTTTATAGTAATAGGGTTAATTATAATATTAAGTAACTTAGTCTTTTGAAATATAATAAACTAATTATAGCTAGCTATTAAAAATCCTATAGCTTCTATATCTAGAATAATACTCTAGAAAATCTCTAAAAAGTATCTTTTATTAAGCATAAAGATTATAATAGAGATATTATTAGTTCTTTATTTAAAAAGATTATAGTAAATAATTCTATAGTAAGCAAATTAGTTAAGTAAGTATTTTATAATAATATTCTTATTTACTAAATAGGCTAATTAGATATTTAAGTTTATAAAGTAGGTAAAGAATAAAGTTTGCTAGTTATTATTAAATTATTATTCCTCTTAACTATTTTAGCTTTCTCTAAGTAACTAGATATATATTTTAATCTCCTTATTCTCTTTATTATTTACTATTAAAGTATTATAAGTCTTATCTTTAGTCTCTTTATACTAAGTAAGAAATTATTAGTAACCGATCTTTAAAGTATTTTAAATCTATAAATTACCTTAGAAATAGAAGTATACTTTATCTCTCTCTTTCTATATATAGTTTATTAAATAGTAATCTATCCTTTTATAAATATAGTATCTCTACTTCTAAGGGTCTTATTATTATTTTAAATTATATTATTTAAAGTTTTAGTATAAACTAAAATAGCTAAATTAATTATTCTAGCCTTAGCTATTATATTTATAATCTATTTAATATTACTTAGTATAACATTAGGGTTATAGAGATACTTAACTATTTATAAATATAACTATATTACTAATTATAACTTTAAGCTAGTTATAGAGGCTTTTAAACTTTATTATAGAGTTTATAGTAGCTTATTTATACTCCTTAACCCCTTAGTAACCTTAGAGAAGTTAGTTATATAAGATCTTATTATTTTTATAGATAGTGCTTAATATAAATTATATCTTTATAAAAGTATTAATTAGTAAGTTTAAGGCTTTAAGCTTTATTATAGATAGATTATTATTTATAATTAATATAAAAGTAGTAATATTCTATTTAATAAGATATACTTATTTAAATTTCTCTATTTTAAAATATTTACTAAGCTTAGTAATAATATAGTCTAGGTTAAGATAAGGCTAAATTTAGTATATTATTTTATAGTAATAATATAATACTTTATCTTTAAGTATAATTAGAAAAGTAAATAGTATTTACTTTTTTATAAAGCCTTCTTTTTTATATATATTTTATAAAATATAAAGTTTTAGCTTTAGAATATTTATCTCTTTACTACTATACTTTATCTTATTAATATATAGCTTAGTTAGATCTATAAGTTAGTATATAAATAGGTAGGTATTATTATTAAGTCTAATTTAGATATCTATAATAATTAGAGTAGGGTTAGTATTCTAAGTTAAATTAAGGTTAACTAGCTATAGAGTTTTATTATTCTTAGGAATATTTCTTTTATTATTAATCTATAAAAATATAGATTTTACTCTCCTCTTACTATTACTATCTATAATGTCTTTAGTAAAGTCTTTATTTTTCTATAGTTTTATAAATATAATATTCTTACTTACTTATTCCTAAGCTTTCTTAGTAATTTAAAAATAGAAGTTATTCTCTATAGAAATTATAAAGAGTTAATCTATAACTTATAGAGAATTATAGATAATATATACTCTACTTATTATAAAGTAGTTATAGAGTTATTAAATAATACTTATAGTAGCTTAATTCTAGAATATAAGTAGTAAGTTAATAAAGTTATATATAAATTCTTATTATAAAGCTATATCTATAAACCTATTAACTTTATAGATCTTAAGATAAAAGAGAATTTTAGTATTTATCTCTTTTTCTATAGTTTTATTACTAAACTTAAATATCTTACTCTATTTATAGTTATTTATAAATAACTTTATATTAGTAGAGATTAAAGGTTTTATAATAAGTTAATAATATAGAGTTACTATAACTAATAGATCTAACTATAGTATTAATTAGCTAGATATAGAAGGGTTTATTATAGTAGTTAATAATATTATATAAAAGGAGATAAATAAATACTATAATAGAGGGTCTTAGTTTATAGAATCTCTAGTTAAAGCTTCTACTAAAGTATAAATCTCTCTTATTCAGAGTAGAATAGCTAGTTCTCTAGTTACTAGGTTTAGTATAGTTTAAAGTAAAGATTAATATCTCTAGTCTTTATAGTAATTTTTATAGATCTATAAAGCAGTATTACTATTATTTAGTATTATCTTCTTCTATTATTTCCTTTTAAATACTAACTTTAGTAATAATAATGAGGATATTATAAGTTATATAGTAATAAGTATAGTTATTTATAATAGTATTATTACTCTAGTTATAAATAATAATTCTTAAGCTATACTTCTATCTATAAATTATATAGAAATATACTTTATTATATAAAGTATAAAGAGATAGATACTTTTATACTTATACCTCTTAGTTAGGTTAATCCTAGGTTTAAGTAGGTATTAGTAATATTAATAATTATACTATAAGTTATTATAGTATTTTAGTATCTTTTACTATATCTATTAATAGGTTATTTAC
>JAVHLU010002665.1:0-16476 GCA_036785755.1 Colletotrichum ledebouriae
ATACTAGACTAGTATAGTATAGAGTATACTAATACTAGACTAGTATTTTAGAGAGTGGACTTATACTAGAATTACTATACTATACTAGTACTAATACTAAATACTAGTAGTATTCTTTCCAACCCTGTGTATAGGTAGTATATCGTAGTAAGTGGAGGGAGGTATTTGCTGGACATAATACCGACTGGAATCATTCACCGAATGCCATATGGGTCGCGTAAATGTTTTGCGGATTACACGCAAGACTGGAGCGCTTAGACCGCACTGTCAATTTCGTCCTATCGCTGCTGCCGCCGTCATGTCAGTGAGCCTCTCCAGACGAAGGGTTTCGCGGCCGTCTATTTACAACAAACATTCATGAGACTTCGTCTAGGTTCCTGTATCAGACGCGGCATACATTGGACGGCGTCTGTGGGGGAAGATACTTCCCGTCCTGTCCAAGACGGCAGCGACTGGCGACGGGTGGAGAAGAGCAGCTGAGTCGTAGCAATCATCTCATTTCGTTTCCTCCCCCTTCCAAGTTGCACGGATGGTTAGGTTGATGGAAGTTTAGTAACCTAGACTCTTTGGAATCTGCTCAGATATAAGTAGGTTGATGACCGTGTCAACTTCTGGTGCATAGAAATATAACCCTGCCCTCTCGTCTGAGATTGCCTGACAGCTGACATAAGTGCAACCAAAAGCCGACAGGGCAGCAATTGTCACCTCAAGATTGAGTTCAGATTTTCAGAGCAGGGAATAGTGTTGCTGTTTCCGCGACCATGCGACGCGCCCTGGCCAGATAGCGTGCCTTGACAGCCGAAAATCAGCAGAAGAAAGTCTGATAAGACAACTCGTAAGAATGAAGAGTGGCTGTTGCTCTGAAGAAAGGATCTACTGCAAGCCTTCGGCTGTCTGAAGTTACCGTTGGCCAAGACGGCTTTGGACGCATCATCCATTGCGCAGCGGAGGTCATGTACCGTCTCAATTGACGCCCAACGAGGAAAACATCCTCTGGAATCGTGAAAATCCTTGATTCCATTAGCAATGAGTAATCCCCGGTCTCATCGTGTCGGCGGCAAGCCAGAACTGCAATGCTGGACACCTTGGAGGCCAAGTATCTCGGGGCGCTGGTTTTGATGTGGAATAGGTACGGATACAACAACGGAAACAGAGCCGAGGTGGCTCAGCAGCGTCTCGTCTTTTTGCCCTGGATGCAGGACTTTCTGTAGGACTTTTTGGCGTCCGGCAAGTACCTTAGAAGTACCTCACTTCGGACTCCAGGAGAAAGGAATCCACATGTCATCTGTCGCCACCAATCACAATAGCTGCGCAGTCAGTGGGTGGAATGAGGATAAGGATTGAGTCCCTCATTCAGAGGAGGACCCTTTGAGGGCAGTGTTACACTCGTTTAGTTTGAGTCTGTGCCCGTGCCATCGGCCTTCTTTCTGGTGTTTGATCAAAATCGCGGCATAATTGCCATGTCTAGGAATTCATTATGACGACCTAGTCCTTTCTTTATTCTGCTGTAGAAAAGAGACAGCGAGGGCTGTATATGAGCTATCTCGTACCTGCTTTTCTCACCCTCCTTCCTGCCTTTCGTTGTGCTTACCCGCCAGATTAGGTTCGAATCTTAAGCGTGCCCTGCGCTGTCGTAGGACCCTTCCTGCCTCAGGAAACCACACCATGAGTTTCTTATGTCGTGAAAGTTCGATTTGCTAGAAATCCACAGCAGCTGCGACCATAGTTCGCCATCGCCTATGGTCCAGAACGCTCTGATCTGGCATTTGAAATCAGCTTCTGGGAGATCATGTTCGAATTGCGACGCCCGCAATTCGAACGTCCCACAGAATGCTGATGCGCGTCTCCCAAGTGATGGAAGGTGCCTTAGCAAAGTGGAGCAAAGGATTCGGTCATGTCATCCGTCTCCAGGCTTCCGAATCGATCGCCAACAACCGGCTATCCAATTTGGACTCTCGACTCACTCAGCCTAGTATTTCACCATTTTGACACTCAAAGCCAATACTGAGTCGGCAATGCTCTCGCTCGTCCAACACCTAGGTTTGGATTCCCTACGAGAAAACCCGGACAAACACCGACTCGACCTTCACAAAGGCAGCCTCAGCCTCCGTGGCGTCAGAGCTTTTCAGCTCTGCGACAGAAACACCGCAGTCGTCAACCGAAGCCTCACCATACAGGAAACACTTCACCAGGTACCTCAAATACCAAATTACGTCCCACAATGAAAAGCCAGGCGCGGTGAGGCGTAGTACGACAGCCATGCTGAGCCCGCGGGGCTTCTGATAGGTTTGACAGGGAGCCCCTTACTCCCTCCGTTTATGATCGGCTTCCGCAGCCAGCTCAGCCGCACTCCTCATGGGCTCAAGCCAGTATACTTCTTTCATCATCCTCCCTCGTTTTCTCAGTCGCAAGCCAGCCACCAGTTGTGTGCTCTTAGTCAGCGCCAAAACTGAGGGTTTGTCTGTCCGGGGCTTTCCTCATAGGAAATGCGCCTTTCCGGAGCCGCAGTCACCGGTGCCGGCCTCGGGAATACTGCGGCCTCCAGATCAACTACCGCAGCACGGTACAAAGCTTTCTACCGCGCATTTGAGAATCTCGATACAAAATGCGCCGATAGCTGCGATGCGCTGTACCGAGCATATCTCGGCCAAGCACGTATCCTGTATACGTATGATACCGCTCGTGTCTTCTCCATACCGTTGAAGCCAATACCCGCAATGCAAATCGAGGAACCCACATTGTGATTAACTCGCGAGCGCCGTTGCACTGCCCCTCCAAACCCCGTCCGTTCGGTGGGACCCTCTGCGTCGGAGCAGCCCCAAAGCTCCGGATTGGCCCCGGCGACGTCCGAGGCCCTCTCTAGGGAATGTGGAGGGCTGTGGGTTGGTTCCATCCGCGTGGACAGGCCCAATCCCGCCGTGACCGTGACGGGGAGGACCGGGAAGTCTGGCCGACGTGCCCGCTGCGTGGCCTTGGGACTCCGAAGGGTTTGGCGGACATCAGTCGGAGCGGTGAGATCAAAGTACGGGCCTTGGAGACTGCACCGTGCGGATGTTCGTTTTCCTAAGATTGAAGAAGGGTACATAACAGCAAGCCAATCGTGCACTCTAAAGCAATGTGCCCGTTTATGTCGATCGCGAGAGGTGCTGTGTATTTGACATACAACCTCCTTCGCATTCCTCCTCTCTGTCTCGTCTGGCCTACCTGCTCTAGTGAGCCGTGAGACCCAGACTGAGTGGTTGCCCGCATATTGAAATGGTTCTTCACATTGTGGTGAGGGAAACAACAAGCAGGGATCAACACTTCACATGCTCATGAACTTACCATGCTAGCCAAAATTTTCAGGTTCGTCAGAAATGTTTGAGTCCGTCAGACACATAGAGCGTTCCGCCGCACTTTTGGCCTGTCCCCCTCTCTCTGTTCAGCGGTTCCCTATCGAGGGTGCCCTGTGGGAGCAGCGGCTGGGCCCCAATTGGCTCCGATGCTCCCTCCAAATGCCGTCTCCGCCGACCTGGAACGTCCCCCGCAAGATTTGGGTTAAACTCAAAGCTTCGTTAATTAGCAAGCAGACACCAGCGACGCGGACAAATTGGCAGACGTGACAGGTACAGTCTAGGGCCTGTGTTACAGAAAAAGATAGCGCAGCTAGCTACTGAACCGCTTGCGTCCCTTCTCGAGCCGTTCCAGGCAAGAGCTGCCTTTCTGCCGCCGCCGCCAAGAAGCATGAAGCATGGCAAGAGCATGGCAGGATACGTCGACTCTGCCGTTCGTCCTGTTTTCCCCCGGAGACGTTCAAGCACCGTTTGCCTCCCTTTGATCAACATCCCTCCGCCCTCTCACCCTGTCAGAGGAGCTCCTCTGCAAATGCCAATCTGGGGGGCCACTGACCAAAGGGCAGCTGAGACACATTGAATACCAGGATATCCCAAGACACGCGACGATTGCTGATACTGTTGGCTCGTGGAATGCTGGGGCACGGCATCGCCGGATTATTATAACACTTCAACGTCCCGTTCGCGACCAGCCAGGCAAGAGAACCGCCCTCCCTCGTCAACATCAACGGCTGCACTTTTCGACACGATGGACTTCTACTCCGTGAACTTGGCGATCTTTGTGGCCGGCAATGGGTACCTACTCTACCGCCAGTACAAGCGCCAGCAGGACGAGGTCGTCGAGGAATTGAAGCAGGAGGCTGCCGATGCTGACTACAATTCTGATGGCGAAGCCGAGCATCAGAGCTCCCTCCTAGGCCTCGATGCCCAAGCTGCTGCACGGCAGTTCCAATTGGACTATTTCCCAGTCTACGCTCTTGCCATGGCGGCCGATTGGCTGCAGGTAAAGCAATCGCAGGTGGACTGAGGAAGCAAGGCTGACGATGATAGGGTCCTCACATCTACGCCATCTACAAGTACGAGAAGAACATTCCCGAGAAGATCGTCGCTGCGCTCTACGCCGCAGGCTTTGTTTCCGGTGCCATTTCTGCATCCTTCGCCGGCGAGCTGGCCGATCGATATGGCCGTCGCCTCGCCTGCCTCACGTACTTCGTCACCTATATTTTGACATGTTTCACGATGCTCTCCGACAACCTTTTCATCTTGTTTGTCGGTCGGTTCTGCGGCGGCATCTCGACGACCCTGCTCTATAGCGTCTTTGAGGCATGGTTAATCACCGAGTACAATCAACGCGGCCTTTCGCGGACGAATCTCAAGCTGGGCGGCATTTTTGGGAACATGACCACCATCAGCTCCATTGCTGCCATCCTGTCTGGCATCGTCGGTGATATCTTGGTCAACTGGCTGGGCGGCCGTGTCTGGCCCTTCATGGCAAGTGCTGCATGCTCCGCAGTAGCCATGACGCTGATCTTAAGATCATGGCGGGAGAACTACGGGGGCCAGCAAAACAGCCAGCAGACCTCTCTCGCTGATGTCAAGAGTGGGATTAGGGCTATTATGGCTGACAAGCGCGTACTGTCCCTGGGCCTGACTCTGACCTTCTTCGAGGGCGCCATGTATCTCTTTGTTTTCTTCTGGTCTGCTGCACTGATGAGCGCGAGGAGTAAGACGGGTTCGACCGGAGAGCTGCCGTTCGGCCTCATCTTCTCGAGCTTCATGTGCTCGATGATGGCCGGATCTGCATTCTTCTCTCTCTACACCAAAACGCACACCAAGGAGACGACGTCGCACATCCTGATGGCCGTAGTCCTCGTGGTAAGCGGCTGTCTGTCCGTTGCTGTCCTGCTAGAGAACGAGCAGCTGCTGTTCTGGACACTGTGCATGATTGAGGCATGTATCGGCGCCTACTTCCCGAGCATGTCGTTCTTGAAGAGCGAGGTCGTCGAGGACGGTACCCGTGGGCGTGTGTACAGTCTGCTGAGACTGCCACTCAATGTCTTTGTCGTCGTCGCCCACAGCTTAGATGAGGAGGGTAAGTTTCCCCTGCCATGCATACTGATCGATGCGATGATGCTAACGTGTGCACAGGTGATGGCCACCGCAACGCTGTCTTTATTACGTGTGCGGCACTGTTGATGGTGTCATTTTTCATCATCAAGAGGAGTTTCACTTCTTAGATGGAACTGGAGTATTTTACTGGGCGAAATCGTGCCTGAGGAAGCGCTTTCGATGAGGGGGCGTTTGGACACATGGGGAAGCAGACACGGACAACACGCGGCAGTCGCATGGCATTTTGAAGCATTTATTGCAAAAGGCACAGATACCATGGGTCGGAAACGATGTGGAATTGTCTGTGGCATTTGACAAGTGGCCATGGGTGTGGACAGGTATCATTTATAGATTGGAATTTTCTCGAAACTGATATACTGTGAAGTACAAGAATATCAATCTGGCCTCTCGGGGCCGTCTTGAACGTGAAGCGAGGCTCCCCCAGCAAAAGGAGATATTGACGACCAGGGTATG
Source organism: Colletotrichum ledebouriae (assembly GCA_036785755.1). Classification (NCBI taxonomy): domain Eukaryota; kingdom Fungi; phylum Ascomycota; class Sordariomycetes; order Glomerellales; family Glomerellaceae; genus Colletotrichum; species Colletotrichum ledebouriae. The sequence continues at coordinate 5,916 of JAVHLU010002665.1, forward strand.
TAACGATGCCGCCAACCAAAAGCCGGGGAACGAGGTCGTGGGGTAGATTGGTCGAGTTCCGCGCAGGGGCCCGTTCTCGTTGGGGATTGGGTTTCCGTTTCATCAGCTCCAGCCTCCTTCCCATCTCGGAGGAGTTGGATGCCGCGTGCCGTTTCCTACAAGTATCGTGTGCCTCTTTTCCAGGGAGCGTCTGCAATTCTTTCTTCAAGAGGCCTCACATTGCGCTCGACATCAACTAATCGTGCAACGGAGCCGGTCGTGGCGGCATCCCATTCGCGGCGAGTTTGCATCTGAGATCCTTCAACTCACTGTTGCCAACCCCCGGCTCTTGCAGTTCACACCGCACCGTTTGGCGGAGCCCCTTGAGAACCGGTTCGAACCAGGTGCGAACTTGAGTGGGCAAATCAAAACTCCCCTCCACTCTCCAGGGAAACACTTTCATGCGCAGAAGCATATTTGGGGAGGAGATGAGAAAGAGAGCCATTGTTTAGGAGAAAGGGATCAACCGCCCGGTCTCCCGTCATCGTCGTTGTCCTCGTTTCCCCGTCTGCTCAACCTCGGGCCTCGTTTCTCTCCCTCGTCATCCAGCTCTGCATCTTACCTCTAAACCCCCAGCTTGCTTCTCCTCTGACGGCCGAGAGGGGATTGGTGGGCTTATCGTGCAAGGGCTCGAATCGAAGCGTCAGTCCAGTGTCACCTACAGAGAAGGGTCCTTCGATCTGATCTCAGTACGAATTTCACCGCGACAACTACTACCGCCAAAGCAGGAATCGGGTAACTGGGCGATTGCGACAAGAAATTGGAAAACGCCAACCAAGGTTGTGCAATCTTGACGTGGACCATACTGGCGCAGGGAATTTGCGCCGTCCACCTCGCTCACTCAAAAACCGCACTACACACCTGCCAAATCCCTCAGACAGCACAGCCAGCCAGCCACCGCTGCGGCCATTTTGTCGGTGGTCGCATGACGATACAACTGCAGGCGCTAAGCTGAGGGGCGATTTGCGCAGAAAAAGGAGACAAGAGCCTGTTTCCTCCAGAGTGGGAAAAACGGTCGGACGACACAATAAATTAATACCAAGATCAAGCCGCCCAACAACCAAAAACCCGTCGTCGACTGACGACAACCCCCCCCCCCCCCCCCCCACCCCCCCTTTCTCTCCAAGGACCCCGACACCCATTCTCAGGAAGGACCCTGACGAGAGCACGAAACATCACGAGCAATTGAACGAAAGCGATTTTTGACAGAACGAACGAACCAGAAGCCGGCATTTGCGATCCCCCTCCTCTTTTTGGTCTGCTCCTTTGCCCAGAAGTCCCCTTAACCCTTATTGTAATCCTACAATCATTTTTCATTACTAAGCCCGCCTTTACTATTCCTGCACAGCAATTCAACCCACTCCCCCCACGCCCGCATTACTGCGAATTGCACGAGGACACCCAAGCAGAATTTCGGGGGGAATTTTTGGCGCCCAAAAAAAAAAAGGGACGAAGAAGTTAGAACACGACCCTTGACCCCGTCCCCCAGAATCCCTATTGCATGACCTCATTGGGGCGGGCGGGCAAACAAAACCTGGGTCTTCGTCGTCTGTCCGCAGCGTCACACCAGGGAAACAAATAACAGACGGGCCGTTTAAACGCGTGCTGTCTCCTCCAAAGGGCCGAACTGGGACCTGCACCATCGGAACTCGCCCAGGAACCGCGACTCAACGACACCGGCGGGCGCAAGTTATCGTCGGCGGCGCTTCGTCCCGCTACGGCTGCACTGCGTTCGCACCCGAAACCGCATTTTGCAGGCCGCACCCGCGGGCTAGGAGCCTGGAGGACGCTGTGCCGGAATCCAGGCCTCCCGCATTAGAGCAGTTTATCTCTCACTGATAGGTGAGATCGCCGGGCGTTTAGCCGTCGTTCCGTCCCGAAGAAGCAGGAGAGAAGAAGAAAAAAACAAAAAGAAACCTCCGCAGAGGCGCGAGACGACTAAACCTGGTTGTCTCAAGCAACTCGAAAGACCGGCACGTTGTCGCACTTCACCCGGGAGGAGGGAGGCGCCGGCAATTGGCGCGCAGGTGGTCTTGGTACTACACCGGACGTCGACCGCGGTCTGCATAATTTACAGCTGCGGCAAATGCATTATGAGGAGGAGATGTCTGACTTTGCAGTGGAGGAAATGGACTGCATCGATGAACTCGACAATGACGCTGCCGCGTATCAAAGCCCCGAGGAAGTGGTGTTGACGCTCGGTAGCGGCGGCATTGAGAAGATGGTCGGCGGAAGCGGCAAAGGCCGGCAGCAGTCTACAAGAACGACGACCACAACGACGATATCTTCAGGTCATCGGAGAAGGAGGAGCAGCTTCATGGTATCCCATGGGGTCTCCTCGTTTTTTTACGGCCTTTGCTCGGTCGTGTTACTAGTGGTTGTGTTGGTAAGTAAAGTACTGATTTCCTTCAGTCTGATCATTCGTGTCTTGTTCACCCCAAAATCACCCGTCGTCTGAATCCACTACCCACATCTCACCCCGTTGAATATTGAGCACGCGCACAGTTGCGATTTTTTTTTTTTTTTACTTTGTCCAGGCACAAGTGTTCTGGAATCGTTTCCTATTTCTCCCTCTCGTCAGCGTCTCTCCATTTCCGGCATGTTCGGTGGCCCGCCCGGTGGATGTTGGACGGGAGCTTCTTCGGCGCAGAAGTGGAACCGTTGAGCCGGGATGGTTTCGCATTTCGTGGTTGAGGCTGTCTCTCACGAGTCTCTCAGGCCTCGGGGAAAAGCGTTGTTAGCCCAGACTCTTTGGGGGGACTTATTCATGGGGCACCCGACTTTTGCTCGGTGTGTTCCACGGGGGCCCAGCTTTCTTGGGGTTCTCTTCTCCTCGGGGCAGGGATGGGAAATCTTGGGGCTTTCACGCGACCTGACGGACATGCGAGAGTGGAAAGCGTGGAAAGATTGCTGCAGAACCCGAATCGGCAAGTTGCAGGGGACGGGGTGAAAGCCCGCGAGAAGGACCGCGCGAGAAATAGCTCCAGGACCCAGTCTCAAGCACTCAAGTAGCTAGAGCCAATTGGGGACGGCGGAGGGGCCGAACTTGTGCCTTTTGGCCAATGAAAGGCCAGGATTTCCGTCATCGGCGCCGAGCTTTTTCCAGCGTGCTCCCATTTTCGGAACACCTTACTGGTCTGAGGGGACAACTCAATGGCAGGCACCTGTCAGTCGCAGTCACATGGCATGACAAAGTCGCACATCACCAACACCTCACGCTTCACTGTCTCCGGTTGACAGGACAGGCAGGGCAGGCATAGACACCCAAGGCCAAGGTCACTGAACTGGTTCTGGGCCTGATATCTTGGACATTCCCCGCAGTTTCCAATAACAGGGCAACAGGGCTAGGACCAAGTACCTGGTGTTGGAGCCCAGTCAGCAGCACCAGCTCGCAGCTCGCCTTACCCGACCTCAACGCCGTGCTGTGCTGCGCTGCGCTGCATCATCCAGCCACAGTTGTCGATATGCCACCTGATATCACCACGCAAGCTGTTGCTCCGTCCGGACCGACCTGAGCCTGATCCTGACTTCCTGCATCTGCAAGTCGCGCAAACAGTCGCCATTCGCCATGTTGGCATGCTTTCCTCTTTGGGGGAATCAACCGTCCAGCTCAGCGTTCTAGCAAGCCCCTTGGCTTGTTTTGTCCTGTGCCTTGTTCTGCAGCCCTGGTCCTTGGTTCGGCTGGGCAGTTGTCGGCGAGCTGTCAGAATCAAGAACTTCCTGTCAGCTCAGGACGCTACAACCATACCTTACGTTACGGAGACAGCTCCCATGCTGAGTAAAGTCATTGCCAAGTAAAGTTCTCACAAGCTCTGGAAAGTCGTGCGCATGGCGCTTCCAGTTTGGTGGAAGTACCGCCGAGTCTGTCACCCCACCGCGTCATTACCTCATTTTCCCGCGACTTTAATCTTTCTCCAGTGAGGAAAAGAGAGATCAAAACACAGAACGAGAGAGGTACCACGGCGCTAGCGACATGCCTGCTGGGGCTCTCAGGCTTGCCCCACGCATGCTCCATGCCCCATACCTTACTCCTTGCTCCATGTTCCCGCTCCATGCCAATTGACCCCCCAAGTCCCCAGCCAAATTCTGCGATTTCGTCACATACATCATCCTTGGAGCTCCCGCTCCCCAGAATATTTTGTCGCTTTTGTTGACTTTCCTGTCTTCAGAATTCGCCCCCTCCCTCCGACCTCTACTTCCTCGCTGCCTGATCTTCAGCAACACATATTCTCCCCATCTCTCTGACGGACAGCTCGTCCTACCTTGTTCTATCTTCCCTGCCACACCTTCCTCGCTGCCAAGCTGCTACTGCCACCACTTTTCACCACAAGTCCCTCCACGACGAAAATCCTTCCGTAGCTCGTAGACTAATCCGGCGCCTTCCTCTCCTACCACACAGCTCGCGCAGCTCCTTCTTGGCAACTCGAAGCTCCTCCTGCCTCAACACCTGCAGCTACAGCTTCGCTCCTCCTTTTCGTTCCCACCGCACCACTTCTTCCATCCGGCTCCTCCATTCTACTCACCATCCGCTCAAATCTTCCAAGAGCCCGTCTGCGAGAATCCAGCGCCTTTTCCAACCAAGCCGCCCGTTTCAAGACCGCTCACAATGGCCCTCGAAGCAGAGACGAAACGCGTCGTCGACCAGTTCGAGGTCACCGATGCCTACCTTAACAGCGCCGTCAAGGAGTTCCTCAACCAAATGCGTAAGTCACTGACCTGTTGCTCAGCGCGCAATTTGCTCCCTGGAATGCTTCGCGAAGCTGGAGCTGGCGGGGTGCTCTGTGCGCCGAAAAAGCTGCGCGCGGATACACCTCAGCTGGCTTTCCGTGGGCGGTTGCGCGCGAAATCCCCGCAGCTGTTTGAAAATTGAAATTGAATTGACTTTGGCGGGTGCTGCAGATGAGGGACTCGAGAAGGATGGGACGAGCTTGAGCCAGATCCCGACCTACGTCACTGGCGTGCCCAATGGCACTGAGAAGGTAAAGACACGACGGCAGCGATAGCTCCAACCCCTCCTCCAATGCCATGCTGACGGCCTATAGGGCCTCTACCTCGCCGTCGATCTCGGCGGAACCAACTTCCGCGTGTGCTCTGTCCAGCTCAACGGCGACACCACCTTCAACCTCACATACAGCAAGGTCGCGATACCCAAGGCCCTCATGACCGCTAAGACAGCCGAGCAGCTCTTCAGTTTCCTTGCCAAGCAGATTGAGCTTTTCCTGCGCGAGCACCACGCCGAACACTTCGAGCAGCACGTCCGTCGTCGCGCTACGTACAGCGCTCCCGAGGGCTACCGCGACGAGCACGTTTTCCGCCTCGGCTTCACCTTCAGCTTCCCCGTTCAGCAGCTTGGCATCAACAAAGGCAACTTGATTCGGTGGACCAAGGGCTTCGACATCCCCGATGCCGTCGGCAAGGATGTCTGCGCTTTGCTGCAGGTCGAGATCGACAAGCTGCACCTTCCCGTCAAGGTTGCCGCTCTCGTCAACGACACAGTCGGAACCCTTATGGCGAGATCTTACACCTCCACTGGCAAGTCGCGCTCCATTCTCGGCGCCATCTTCGGTACCGGGACCAACGGCGCCTACCTCGAGAAGCTCTCCAACATCAAGAAGCCCATAGTTGGCGACTACGAGGCTACCACTGGCGAGATGGTCGTCAACGTGGAGTGGGGCTCTTTCGATAACCAGCTCAACATTCTGCCCAAGACCGACGCCGATGTTTCTTTGGACGAGAATAGTGTCAACCCGGGCATCCAGATGTTCGAGAAGCGCGTGTCTGGCATGTTTCTCGGTGAAATCGTTAGGCTGACCATCGTCGACATGCTCAAGGACGAGAAGATCTCCCTCTTCAAGGACGTCAACTCCAGCTCAAACGACTGGAAGTCCACCACCGACATCGGCAAGGAGTCCGGCATGTTCAAGCAGTGGGGTCTGGACAGCGCCATCATGTCCGTTGCCGCCGCCGATAACACTCCCGAGCTCTCCACACTCCGCCAGGAGCTCGAGTCCGCCTTGCAGGTCTACACCCCCTCCCTCGAGGATGCCCAAGCTTTCAAGGCAATTTCTGGCGCCGTCGGTCGCCGTGCTGCCCGTCTCTCCGCCGTAGCCATCGCCTCCATCGTCCTGCAATCCGGCAAGCTCGACGACCCCCTCGAGGAGGTCATCGACATTGGTGTTGATGGCAGCTTGGTGGAGCACTACCCCTTCTTCCGGGATATGATCTATGAGGCTCTGCGCGCCATTGACGGCATTGGAGCTGCTGGAGCCAACAAGATCCGCATCGGCATCGCCAAGGATGGAAGTGGTGTTGGTGCCGCGCTGATTGCCCTTGTGGCGGCCGGCATGGAGAAGGACTCTGACGTCTTGACGGAATTCAGACAGAACATCAAGCGTGAACTCGACTCGATCCCGACAACGCGTAAGTGCCTAGATATGATAACGGAGCGCGACACCGCCATCCATGCACCTCCCGTCTTCTCATGATATTAGAAGCTAACCTCTGCGCGATTTCTTTCTTGCTCAACAGAAGAGGAACCTGCCGTCTCCAACAAGGCGTTAATCATTGGTGGCATTGTGGGCGTCGCAGCGATTGCGGCTGTGTGGTGGTCTCGTTATAATCGCCAATAGTGGTGGGGATGTGACCACGACCGAGTCATGAACGCGCACCTGCTGATCAGATGCGAGGGATGGTGAATGAAAGGATGAATTGGCTGGACGGCTGGTGGTAGGGGCGGACAGTTGGCATTTCTGGGATCAACACCCAAGGGACGGGACCACAAATATGGGGGAGAGACACCCTGGGGCAAAGCATATTCTGTCTGCATGCTTCAGCTTTTCTTTCTTTGTTGTCATGATCGAATTTCGACTTTTGAAATTCTGGGAAATGGAGTTGGGATGAGCAAACGTCTTCTTTTTTCCTTTCTGTTCCATACTTTGTCCTTGCAACGTTGCACACATCGGCTTCTCTTCTTCTTTTTTGCTTGCTTGAAAGAAGTAGCATCTATATGATGGCCTCTCTGGACACTTCTTTTGTGTGTGTCTTTATCTCTCTGTCTGGTGTATGGTGACGATGACAAAGACATGCTGGTATGATCCTAACCTCGAAACGCCGCCTCTGAAACTCCACGATGCTCAGTTTCTTTGATATCCATGATATTCTATCTCATGCTGGTCTAGCCCTGGAAAGCAGCTGCGGGGTACGAGCGATCCTTCTTCTTTCTCGCCGCCGAGCTGCTCCGCGAACTCGCCCCGGATCCACCGTTGCTACGCGGCGGCGCGAGCATCGCCGGCGCCATGTCCGCAGGTAAGTCGTTCCACTCTGTCTCCGCCCTGCGATTCTGGAACGATTGTCCCGAGGGCGTCCTGACGAGGTCATTAGCCCCGTTTGCGCCGACGTTGTGGTTGTTCATCGGCGGGAGGTTGGCGACGGCAGCCGTAGGGCCTGCGATGGGCGGCGCGGACATCGTCGAGGACTGGTGGCCGGAAGATAGGGACACGAGGCCTACTGCGCGGCGGACAATGTATGCCGAGGTGGGACGGAGCTTGATGTAGTAGTCCTTGAGCTCGTCGCCGTATCTCTCGAAGCCGCGGGCCGTGTACCAACGGATTCCCTCCTCGTTCTCGGTCCAGACGTGCGCGTAGACGTGGCGCAGGTTCACCCCCTGGACTGACGATGCAGCGGTGATGAGGTTGTCGATTGCGGCTGTTGCGAGGCCGTGGGAGCGGTAGGGTGATAACAGAGCGAGGGATTGGATATAGAGGGCGTGTTCGGGGGACGATGTCGTGGGCGGGAAGGGCGAGGGTTCAATGCGGGAGACGACACCGCCTATTACTTGGGTGTTATTCGGGCCGTCGGACCAAGTTATTACGCGACTGAGGGGCCCGGTGAGCGCTGCTGCGTAAAAGGTTTCTGGATAGGCGACGGGTAGGAGGAGGGCGTTTATGCGGCGGAAGGGTGAGAGATCGGCCTCTTCTATGAGACGGATAGAGGCGTTTGGGTGGAGGGGTGCAGCGGCGGCGGCGGGTGGTGGTGAGGATGTCGATGTCGTAGTGGGGGGCTCGAAGGCGGGGAGAGGGGCAGCTTGTGCGGGAGCTGCTTGCGTTGGTAGTTGTGGTGGTGGTGCTGCTGCAGAACCCGGCGCCAGGGTGAATCTGGATGATGCGGGAGGAGGTGCGTAAGACGGTTGTTGTCGGGGTTGGAAGAAGGATTTTATGGAAGATTGGGTCGGCTTCATTGTCGTGGTTTGAGGGAGAGACATCCCGGCTGCTTCGTGGTTTTCTTTTTCCCTTTTTTTTTTTTTCCGTGTTGCTAACGACCAAGATTCAGGGTCCTTGCGTCAGGTTGAGAGCGGAGGGCAGGAATGTTGGGGATATCAGGAGGGTTCGGTGGCTGATGTGCCCTTTCTATGGTGGCGTTTGACGCAGGCACGAATCAGATGCGCATATGTGTGAGTTTTTCACGCGAACAGCGAAGTTGTCTCGAGGGTTTAGCATGTATCCGGCGCGAAGACATAGGTGTGAGGTGGGAGAGAGGGAAAAAAAAAGGTGGAGGTCAGGTTCCGGGACGGAGTTGGAATGTCTCTGAATGGTTGCGTCCAGGGGTGATCGAGCCCAGACCAGGCGTGGGAAAGTCGTGACTCATCTGCTCCTGGTTGGTTGCGCTGACCCCCTTAGTGACGGAGCCAAGTGCCTTCTCAGCTGCCCGGGGAAGGAAAACGTAGTGAACGAGCGCTCAGCAACTGCAAGTGCGGAGGAAAGACGACCCCACTGGGTCGTGCCTTCTTTCCCTCCCGAGGTCGCAACCTGAACACAGGGGGTTGGTTGACGAACCCCTGCTAAGCTATCGTGGTCAACAGATCGCAAGAAATACCAAGTGTCCATAAATTGGGTACTTTCACTGCCTCAGTCACGCAATGAGCATATTCAAGGTAAGGTAGCAAATGCAGACAAACCAATAGCCGGATAAAGCTACTGGTCATTATATGCCGGTCATCGTTCTGGGGCGTTCCTGAAAGTTGGGATGTCGAGATGGGTTTCTGCCGCCCGGGGTGTTATCGTGAGGATGGGGTCCCGACGAAGGGGAGCTAGCTCAGGCACATGCATGCGCGCGCTAATGGACCTCTGTCCGGCCTATATTACAAATGCGCTTACTCGACCTACATAAGGCCAGGGTTGGGAATTAGTCTAGTCTAGTCTAGTCAGGTAGCTAACTAAAACTAGGCTAGTTTAGTCAGGCTATAGACTAAAACTAGCCTAGTTTAGTCTAGTTGACTAACTAGTTAACTAATTAGTTACTAGTATTTTTTTAAAAATATTTTCAATATATAATATATAATATTATATAATTATTATAATAACTATATATGATATAAATCTATTGAAGAGTATATTTAAACTTATTTAAGGGTACTTTTATAACTTAGTATTAACTTTTATTAAAAGTTATATTCTTAATAATAATAATAATAATAATAATAGTAATAGTATTATATTAATCTATTGAAGAGTATAGTTAAGTTTATTTAAGAGTATTGTTATTACTTAGTATTAATCTTTATTAATAGTTATATTTTTAATAATAATATTAATAAAAGTAATAGTAATAGTTATTAGTAATAATAATAGTAATAATCTAAATAGTAATAGTAATGATCTAAGTATTATAATAAGTAAATAAATCAATAGATCTATATACTTAAAAGAATCTAAGAAAATAAATAATAAATATATAAAGCTTATTCTTTTTTTTCTTCTATACTTTTTTCTTCTTCCTCCTCGCTAAGTAAATAGATTTATTCTAATTCTTTTAAAGTACTAACTTACTAATACTTTAAAAGAATTAATTTAGCTATAGTATTAGGGTTTAATTTATTTCTATTTTTAGTAACTATATTACTAGAAATAGAAAAGACCCTTTCTACTGAAGCTGAAGTAGCTAGTATAGCTAGGTATCTTCTAGCTATAATAGCTAGTATTGGAAATTTATAATTATTATTTTTCCAATAGAATAAAGGATCAGCCTATAATAAGTTAGTATATTAATATCGATATTAATAAATAATAATTATAATAATATTATTATTAACTTACCTCTTGAGTTAAAGGCCTTTCAGCAAAGTAACTAATATATTCAACTTCTAGATTAGTATTACTAATATAAAAGTTATTATTAGAATCTGAATTAGATATATTAGTTTCTAATATATCCTTAGATGAGTTAAATCTATGTCTTTCTATTTTAACTCTATTTATAGTTAGTAAGTAATATAAATAATATTATATTATATAAATAAAATAAATAATATACTTACTTATTATACTCCTTTCTTAATAACTCCATAACGTCTTCTTTTATACCATTATAATAATATAAAAGCTTATTATTTTCAAAATAAAAAAGCTTAAATCTAGGATCTAGAATTAAACTTATAATATAAGGTTTATAAGTTTCTAGATTAAATAGATCTAGCTTTTTAGGAAAATAATTAGATAGCTTAACTATTCCTTTAGTTAAGCTATCT
>JAVHLU010002666.1:0-16475 GCA_036785755.1 Colletotrichum ledebouriae
ATTTATTATCTTTCTAGTTCCTATTAGTTCTAGCCCTTTCTAATAGTACCTAGAGGTAGATTCTTTTGCTCTTTTTAATAGCTTTTATAAGCTTCTTAGAGAGTTAGGTGCCTTCGCTATATCTATACGTTCCTGCTATTGATATATATATATATATATATATATTTAATCTACTTCGAATATAATAATAACTTAAGAAAGTTTATAAGTAACGAATAATAATAATATAAATAATAATAAAAACGTAGTTTAAAGAGAGAAAGATATTTATAGACCTACCCTAGTTCCGAGGGAATAGTAGTAGCTATGCTTTCTTATAGAATTAAGGTAGGAATAACGTAAACCCTGAAATCCTCCCTTTCTCTCTTTCTTATACTATTAGTAAGTTCTAGCGAGCGTATTCCTTTCCTTGCTCCTTATATATTATTATAACTATTATTATTTAATAAGCGAGTTATAGCTAAGGTAGCTAAGATAGTTATATATAATACTAATATAGAGATTAGTAGTCTTGCTAAGCTAATAAGTATAGCGAGATTAATTAGATTAGTAACTAGAGACTAATAAACCCCTTATTATTATAGCCCTAAGTACTAAGAGCGATATACTAACTTTTAAGAGATACTAATATTATAAAGCTACGAATTCTTCTAAGATAAGAGCGTTATTAGGAAAACCCTTCTATATTAAGTAATAAGACTTAAAGTAGATTTATAATAGCTTAGAGTAATAAGATCGAGGTTACCAGACCTTTCCTATATTTATTTAGTTATTTAGTTTATACTATTTCCTTTTTCGTTTTATTTAAAGAAAGTTATAACTACCTATTTTATCTTTCTATTTAGAAGATATTATAATAATAACTTTACTTTATTAACTAGAAGACTCTATTACTTTAATTATATAATATTAACTTTAATATTTATAAACCTATAAGTATTATATCTTCTTTTTCTTTAGCTAACTTAGATACTAGATCCTCTTTAAATAAGGGGAAATAGCCTAAAGAGAGATTTATAGGAGTTTATTTAGTAAGATATAACCTTATACTATAAGATAGCTAGCTTCTAATAATAATATAGATAAGTTTATAAATCCTATCTCTAGGATAGGAATAACACCCTTAAGTACTCTATATTCCCCTAAAGGAAGTTATACTAATTAGGATATTATAGCTCTTACTAATCTTCTTATAAGACGCCCTATTATTATAATAATAACTCCCTATTTAACTAGAGCGCCTAAGTTTATTAGTACTAATATCTCTAACTATATTACTAACTATAAGAGCTTATTAAAGCTTTATTATAAGACTAATAATAATATAAAGAATAAGGTCTATATATATAGCTCTAGTAACTATTAAGACGTAGTAAAATCTTATATTAGTAAAGCTAAGACCTAGAAAGAAGCTAAGGAGAAACTTCTATATTAGTTCGGATTTATAGACCTAAAGTCTTATTAAGACCCTAATAAGGACCTTTAGAACCTAGTTATAGGATCTTATATTAAGGATAATAACCCTTCCTAGGTTATAGTATTAATTATTACTATTTAATAGCTTTAATAGAGAGCTATTTAATATAGAGACCTAGAACTTACTAATACTAAGCTTATTTATATTACTTATTACTATCTTTTAGAGAGAGCTATAAAAGCTATAGCTTAAAGTCTTAGTTACTAGCTTATTAAGGTTATTTTAGAGTAGTAGGTTATAGTAGAGAACGCCCTAATTAAATAATTTACTACCTATTAAGAACTTTAGTAGTTATCTAGCTTTATTAAGCCTAAACTAATAATAACGCTTTAAGTCCTTATAAAGATAATTCTAATAAGGTAGAGGGCTAAAGCTAAGGAACCCTCTATAGCTTAGACTACTAGCTTAATTATTAACTCTATTATAGAGAACTTTAAGACCTTAAATATTAATAGGGCTAATTATAAGATAGATATCTTAATCCTTATTAAGAGAGTTACTAGCTAAGGAGATAATACTTGAAATTTAAATATTATAGAAGCTACTAAACCTTATAAATAATAATTTTTAGACTATTTATAGACTTAATACTAATAATAATAATACTTTTACTTATAAGCTAGATATAGGGATTACTAAGGAGGATATTAGTAATACTAGGGATTTAAAAGAGGTAGAGTAAGAGGAGGCTATAGAAGCTTTTAGTAGGATAGATTACTATAGTATATACCTTTCTAGGCTATAGGGGCCTGCTAGTTTTATAGCGCTATTAACTATAATATTATTAGCTATATTAAGTATCTCGAGGCTAGCTAGAATAGGGTTTATTACTACGTATTACCCTACTACTTTATTAGTACCCTAGATATAAGTACTAAGGTTAAAATAGGTATTATTAATAAAGGCTATAACTATAAATTAACTAATAGCTAGAAGATTTTAGAATATATCCTAATTAATAAGGATACCTTTATATATTATATAGTTACTATAAGTAAGTTAGTAGAAAGGTAATAGCTAAAGCTTTTAGAGGAGGGTATAAGAGTTATTAGTTATAATAAGATATACTCTAAACTATCTATTAGCTTTGCGAATTTATTAAAGGATATTACTTAATTATATAACTTTATAGATATAACGTTCTTTAGCTTTAAGCTAAAGAACTAGTATATTAACCTAGTAGAAGATATTATTACTATAAAAAGTTAAGCTAAAGAACGTTATATTAACCTAGTAGAAGATATTATTACTATAAAAAGAGAGAAAGCTAGAGGTTATTATATAGAACCTTATAATACTTATTATTAATAAGCTCTCTAAATAGTAAACCTATTTATAATTTAAGACCCTCCTATTTAAATTACTTAGAGAGTTATAAAGCTCCTAGATAATAACGAAGACGCTAGAAATATTATATTACTAGATATCCCTAAGGAATAAGTTAAGTAGTAGAAGTAAGACAAATAAGATAAAGCTCGAATTTAATATAGTAATTTATAGACTAGCTATACTCTTACCCTCGAGCTATATAATAAAAGAGTAAATAGGAAGGTAGCTATCCCTAAAGCCTTCTTTTATTAGAAGTAGCCTAATTAGGATAGAATAGTCTATAATACTACTAAAGCTATAATTACTAAGTATAAGGATAGATATAACTTAAAGGTATAAGAGGTCTTTATTCCTACTAATATTATACTTCTAAATTAATTTAATAAGATAGGAGCTAGTAATAATAAGCTATAGGAATAAATAGATTAATAGAATAATAATAAGAACTATTCTAAAGGTAAAGAGACTTTAGCTACTATTTCTATAGACTTATCTAAGGATTTATAGACTAAGGTAATTTAATTTAACTACTATATAATTAATCCTATTTTTAAAATAGGTGCTATAATAGAAGATTAGGATTTAGTATTACTTCTACTACTAAGATATATTACTATCTTAGACTTCGTTATAACCTACTAGTAGATTACTATTACTCTTTATAGCCTTGTGAATATATTAATTAGGGGGATTATTAATAGTAGCTCTATTATTAACCTTATTAGTAAAAGTTATATTAAGCGCCTAGGCTTATAGAGCGATATAGTTAAAATAAATATAGGGATCCGCAGGATTACTAATAGAGAGCGGAGGACCTAGTTTATAAGTATAATTATAAATAATATTTATATTAGTTATAATTAGATTTAGGATATTAGCTTTTTCGTTTTCCCTAAAAACGCTTATAATAAGGACCTAGTATTAGAAGCTCTCTTTATCTTAAAGATTTAAATAACGCTAGATTATATATAGAACTAGATTATTAGAGTCCTTTAGTCTAGGAATATTAAGATTAATATCCTACTATCGTTCTATATAGGAGAATTAACTACTCGCTTCTTAGGGATTATTACTAAGATAGACTATTTTATTTCTTCTTAGTATTAATATACTTTCTTATTTCCTATAGAGGAGGGGAAATAGAGGTTATTACTAATAGATTTAATATAGTAATAGGCTTAGACTTTATAGGAGATAATTAGTAAGTTAATAATACTAAGGATAAGGAAGAGCTAGATTTAACGCTAGGGAGTATAAGGATATACTAGGATATTAAAGTAATTTAATAAGCTTTTAAAAGCTCTTATAACCTACTAGATAAAGTTAAGTAATAATTAGACCTAGATAATAAATTAATTTAATAGGGTTAAGGGCTTTTCTTAGGATTATAACGTTCTATAGATCCTAGGTAAAGGATTACTCTATTATTATAAAGCTATTTACTAACTTACTTAAGAAGAATACCTTATTTAGCTAGGAGGAGAAGTAGTAGATAGCTATAAATACCTTAAAGATAATACTTATAAGGGCTCTAATCCTTATTACTATAGATTATAGCCCTAAAGGAGGAGATATTTACCTTATAGTTAATACTAGTAATATAGGATAGGGTAGAGTCCTAGGATAATTTATTAATAACTAGCGCGTAGTCTCTTGCTTTAAGAGTAGTACTTTATTAGGACTAGAGCTATTATATAACCCTAGGAAGAAGGAATTATATAGTATTCTAAAGGTTTTAAAGAGGGTATATAACTATTTATATAAATAATACTTTATTTTAGAGATAGATACTTAGATATTAGTTATATAACTTAATAAAGCGGCTATAAAACTCCTAGGAGCCCTTAGTATTTACTAGATTATATAGATTTAGATATTTAACTTTAAAGTATAATATATCTATAGTACTTAGAATATAGTAGTAGATAGCTTATTATAAAAACCCTAGGGACCTTCTAATACTATTATTCTAATATTATTAATAAGAAAGCTAAGGGGGAGATTAACTCTTAGATCGATTTATAGATCTTTTTTATAGATATAGAAGCTAGTTTCTTCTTTAATTAAGCTTAACGCTATAGTAATAAGTAATATATAGAGGAGGTCTTAGTAGGAGATATAGAAGTTATTAGTAATATAATAAATATCCTAGGCGTACTTCTTAATAGTTTATAGACCTATTTGATATATTCTTAATAAATTACTTACTATTTAATAATATAGAGACGCCCTATAGGAATTTAATAAGTAAGGTATTATAACTTTAAGACTAGAGCGTTAGATTGTTATATTTAGAACTGCTTACTTTTTATAAGACTAATAAATTAAAAGCTAATATTATAATAAGTTATTAATAATCTTAAGTAGTAAAAGAAGCTAATTATAAAAGCCTATAAAGAGAGTAGTTATTAAGATAAGTAAGCTATAGCTAGAAGACTATCTAATCGCTATATCTAGGCTAATATATATATAGAGATTAGCAAATCCCTAAAATATTACTCTAATTACTAAAAGAGGAGAGCTTAATATATAGATAATATAAGGACTTATAGCTCCCTAAAGGGACTACCCTTTACTAGGATATTATTAGATATATAGAGAGTAAGTAAGTAATACCTTATTAAAGTAAGGGATTTACTAATAAGATAGCTTAAAGACTAGTAGCTTAAGAGAGCAACTTTAGTAGAGATCGCTAAGTTTATCTAGGAAGAGATTATCTATTATTATAAACTATATAGCAAACTTATTATCAATAGAGGGCTAGAAAATAAGGATATTATTATTAAATTTAATAGGAAATATAGTATAAGGAGGAAAGTAATATCTATATATAACCTAAGGGCTAATAATATAGTTAAGACTAGTTATTAGCTAGTTACTTATATATTATTAATATAAACTAGAGGATAGAGAGATATTAACCCTTAGCTATACCTTCTTACTACCCTATTTATAAACTAATTAAGCGTTTATACTTTAACTAGCTTTAGCCCTTTCTACCTACTATATAGGTTTAAGCTTATTACTCCTATTAAGACCCTAACGCCGACCTAGAGGGTTCTTAATTAGGATTTAGTAATAATAAAAGAAGAGGAGGTTTAAATATATCTATAAGCCTTCTTATAACTTAATAAGGATAAAAACTAAGCTAGAAACATAATTAATAGTTAATATAAGAAAACTACGGAATATTATAATAGTTAATATAAGAGGATTATAAGGAAGGAGAAGCTAGAGGTAAGTAATTTAGTACTAATATCTAATATTAAGGGCTCTATTAATAAGTTATCTATTAAAAAGCTTAACTACTAATAGTAAGGCCCCTTTTATATCCTTTTATAAGCTCCGAACGCTCTATTATATTAATTAGTAATATTAGTAAGTAATAAGGTTACTAGAAAGATATTTAATAGGAATTAACTTTATAAATTTATTTAAGCTCTTAAATAGTATTAAGAACTAAGTAATTTAGATATTTATAGATCTAATTTAGAAAGAAACCTAGTAAAAGTCTTCTTAGTACTAGGGAATAAAGAGTATAATAATTATATATCCAAAGAAGAGGAAGAGGAACTTATAATACCTAGAGAAAGTAATTAGAAAAAAGAAGAGGATTTATTATATTTAGTAATATAATTAAAATAATTTTTAAAAGTTTTAGAAAAGGTAATTAAGACTTTAAAAGCTAAATAATAATTAGTTATTAAGATCTTTAAAATAATAAAAGAGAAAGAGAAGGAGTATATTAAGATAGAAGATCTAGGGGATATATAAGGTTTCTTTTATTATAACTTATTTTAATTAATAATTTATAAACCTATTCTAATTTTCCCTTTTTTTTATCTCTTAATTTAAAAGTTTAAGAGTTTAGGGATAATATTCCTAAACTTTAGGGATAAGGGTAAGAAATAGTATTAATAACTCCCTACTTATTTAAAATACGCCCCTTTACTACTATTTAATATAATAATAGCTTAGATAACTTTAATATCTATTAGTAGTTATAATAAGGTAATTAAGCCTAGGAAAGTATAAGATCCTTAACCTCCTAGTAATAATACTAAAGCCGCCCCTCCTCGCTAAATAAATATAAGATTAATAACTTAAAAGTAAGAGAGAAGAAGAGAAAGGGAATAAGGGTATTAAAATCGTAGTTATTAAGCCCCTAGGGGGGGGGATATTAGTAGATCCTTCTTACCCCCCCCCCCCCTTTTTCTTAGAAAAGATTATTACTAATATTATATTACTTACTACTAAAGAGAAAGAGAAGGATACTTATAAAAAGGGATTATGATAATTTTATACTTAGATATACTTTAACTTTAGCTTTATAGACCTATTTATATATTATTTACGTCGATTTCTTATTAAAACCTAATTAGCTTCTTATTCTCTTTTTCTTTTTACCCCCCCCTTTATATATTATATAAATATATCTAGAAACCCTATTTTCCTACCTTAATTTATAATATAAAGCCCTAAGTAGTTTATAATTTCTATAAGGTTAAACCCTAGAGGTAGCCTTATTATAAAAGGGTAATAAGAGTATATAAACCTAGCTTTAGAGTAATATTCCTAGGCTTATTAATAGTATTTATTATAAAGGAGCGAGAAGTTAAACTTAGCTATAGCTATAATTATAGTATCTATTAGAATTTAAGACTATAGGATCTCCTTAATACTATTGAATTCTCTACTCCTCCTTACTTTATTATTATACTTAATTCTATACCTATAGCGCTTATAGATACTTAGATTATTATATAAGTAACTCTCTAAAGTTTTATAGAAGAAGTAGTTAGTATAAGGAGTACTTAGTATAGAGATATACTTAAAGTATAGTTTATAAATATACATACTAGATATAGGGTTCCTAGTAGTATAGGCCTGCTCTTTATAATAAATATAAAGTACTATATTATAACTACCTTAGGATTAAATAAATAAACTATATATAGCTACTATATACTAAAAGATCTTTATCTCCTATAAGCTAGCGAGGAAAGTAGTAGAGGTATAAATAAAGACTTAATAGTAGAATTCTCTAGACCCCTTAGTTACCCTAAATATTTATTTAAAGTCCTATTTACTAAGATAAGCCTTCTAGAAAGCTAGCCTTATTACCTTAGTAATCTTATTAGAGAAAATTTATAATATAAAGGCTACTTCTAAGTATTTATTACTAGGGATATTAGGTTAAAGCTAAATAAGGCTTATAGCTACCTAAGAATTATAATTATAAGCTAGAGGGTATAGGTATATTAAAAAGAAGGGAAGGAATACTTAAAATTAGTTATTAGAGTATTAAATAAAAAGAGGTATATTATTTTTCTTTATTTTAAGTATAGGGATATTAGGACTAAGGACCTAAAAGGTTACTACTAATAGGAGATAATAAGGGTAAGGTTAATTAGTATTTTTAACGCCTAAAATAAGGAAGTTATAATTAGCTATAATAAGAAGATATAATTTATAAATATAAGAAATAAAGTATAAAAGGGTTAAATAAAAATTAAGATAGCTAAGTAAAGGTAGTTATTATAAGAGGAGAAGTTAATAATAGAGGATAGAGGAGGATATTTATTTAATTTATAACTAGGCTACTCGTTTTAGTAGCTACTACTAACTATTATTTCCTTTATTCTTTCCCTATATATAACTAATCTAATTTATTATTCTATTTATTATAGGCTTTTTACTCTAAGTTCGTTTTATTTTATTAAAGCTAAGGAGGGTAAGGGAGGAGAGTTAATTATTCCTTCTATAGGCTACTAATAAATTACTACGTTATTAAAGTAATTAGTAAATATAAAAACGCACTCTTTACCCCTCGAGCCTTCTAGTTTCTCTCTCCCCTATATATATATTATTTGCTTTTAAACCTAATCTATCTACTAACTATATGGCCTCTAGCTACTGCATAGTGATTTTACCTGCTTAAGTGTAATAGACCTTCTAACTCCGCGCCTCCTAATAATACATAGCCTTTAGTCACGTGATCCATTCCTAACTATAGCCATACTTATATATACCTATAGCCTCACGATCTTTAACTTTATATTAATAATAACGTAGTTTTTAATTATTTAATAGACTACGAAACTATTAACCTTTCCTCTCGTATACTACCCGCGCTACTAATACCGCCTCTATTACCGCTTCGTCCGCTAGAAGTCGTTATTATCTTTACTATACTATCGTTAGCAACGCTCTCTCTATATTAAAGTAGTTAGTATAAGCTGTACTTACTAACGTTTAAGCCCTAATAGGCCTAGGCTGCCTAGGCTACCTCTGCCTTAGTAATATAGAGGACCTGCTCGAAGAAGGGCTACTCTATAGGGTATATAATAACCTACTAAACCTCTACTACTAAGTTTACTTACTTAGCTATAATACTATCGCGCTTTATAAAGTCCCCTATAGGGGTATTAAGGTAAGCCCTCTTAAGGGCTATACTAATAATATACTCTCTATATATAGTAGAGTAGTTAATAAAAGAGCGGGTTATATTAATTATATCGAGGCTAAACTCTCTAGTAACCCCCTCTATATTATTTATACTAAAAGGTATACCTTACTTAGGCTTAGCGTATTTATATATAGGGTTAGGTGCTAATATAGTTAAGGATTTATTATAAGTTAGATAAGGATAAGGAAGAGGGAGAGGTATAAAGCCCTACTTATAGTAGAGCTTCTTATGCTTCTAGCTATAAGAACCTCTTAGGAAAGACCTCTTTAGTTAAGGAGTTACTTCTTATATAGTAGCGTTCGTAATACCTTGCTAGAAGGTCGACCTTTTAGGTTAAGGAGTTATCTCATATAGTAGCTTTTATAGCACCTTACTAGAAGGTTTATCGAGGGCGTTTCTAGGCTATAAGAGCCTTAGTAGCCCGTTCGGCTCTAATATAATTAGCCCTAGTGTAGTATGCGTCTAACTTTATAATATTTAGAGGGTTTGCTTATAAGTAGTAAGAACGTATAGGGTTCTTATATTATTTTCCTTAACTAGTAGAGGGTATAGGTTAAAATACCTATATAGTATTTCCCGAATTATGCTTATAAACTAGGTGAATTTGTTATAGTCTTTTTGCGAAGGGGCTGCGGCGTAATTCCGAACTTAATTTACTAACTATATAATATTAATTACTACGCTACGGCTCCTCTTTTTCTTTAGATATTACTTCTATTTAGCTTTTTAGTTTATAAATTACTTATACTTTTCCCTTATTAACCTTTCTCCTAATATATTATAATAAGGAAAGTTATTTTTTATAATAATAAAGCATTAGACGTGCGGATCTAGGAGTTAAGATCCTTAAACCTTCTTATCCTTAAAATTAGACTTTTAATAGAGCTTATACCTAATAAACTAAGTATAAGTAGGTTTTAGGTATAGGGATAAAATAATAGGGATATCCTAGGCTTTAGAACTCCTAATAAGCTTAGTTACTAGCTTTAGCTAATTAAATATAATATATACCCTCTACTTAGGATAGATAATATCCCTAGTTAGATAGACCCTTTTAATATAATATTAAAATATATCCTTATTAAGCGTTAGAATAAGACCTTAGAAGTAATAGAGAAAATAATTCGCCCTTTATACTTATAGTAAGTTATAGCTAGTATATTTAATACTATTAGTATACTTAAAATAGTTACTCCGATATATACTAAGGATATATTAGTAATTACTTGCTATATTATAAGGCTTACTAAGCCTAGCTAACTACTCTACTATAAGATAGTTAGAGGTATAGAAGACGAATTTAAAGATAGAGATATAAGGGATATTATAATTACTTAAATTAAAGCTAAGTCTCCTAATATACTCCTTATTTATCTATAAGCCCCTAAGTCTACTAAGGTAGTTATTATAGGTCTATTAATTAGTATATAAGATAGGAGGAACTAGTTTAATAATAATTAGTAGTTAAGGAGAGGAGCTAAAGGATAACTATAGACTCTAATACTTATTACTAGAAGCTTTCTACTAAGATATAAAGCTAAAGAAGTCTTAATAAGATAGCTATACCTAATAAAGCTTTAATATATAGACCCTCTACTATAAGCCTCTAGTCTATATTTTATTAATTAGCTTAGGTTTTTTATATAAATTAGAAGCCTAGTACCTCTAAAGTAGCTTATTAAAATAAGATATTAAGCTTAGATTAATTATTTATTAAAGGCTTTTATTAATAAAATACTTCTTAAAAGATACTAGATTTAACTAAGAGTAGATAGAATTCTATATAATTAATACTTTAAATTAAGAGATAAAGATATTAAGAAAAGGATAGCTTAAGAAGATATTAAATATTAGATAGCTAAATATACCCCTTAATTTATAGACCTAGAGGTTTCCTCTCTAAATAGGATAGATATTAACCTATTAGTACTTAAGGATATTAATTTATAAACTAGTTTAATAGTTCCTATTAATCTAAAAGAGTTAAATAGAGAGGAAGGATTATTAAAAGAACTAAATATCTAGAATATAAAAAGAAGGAATAACTATAAGAAGTAGAAGAGGGATTATTACTTATAATAACTAGCTAATTTTATAAAGTATCTTAACCGCCCTAGGTTTATAAAACTATTTATATTACCCTACTAAGCCCCTACTATCCTAAGAGATATTATATTTAATTTTACTAATACCTTAGTAATATTTAATATTATAAGACCTAAAGAGAACTCTATACTAAATAAAGATAAGCTTATACTAGTAGTCCTATAGTATATATAATAGAACTAAGAATCTATAAATTACTTAATAACCTAGTATAGAAGAGGGCTATCTATTATAACTTTAGCCTAAGTAGAATATTTATTAGACCTTTAAAATATATAAGGGAAGCTAATAAGATAAGAGGAGTTAGATAATTAAGAGGTTATAGCCCTTTTTATATTTATAATTAAGAGCTACCCTTATAATATCTATACTCTAATTTATAAACTAGCTTAGTAGCCTAGGAAAGAAATTAATAAGGCTTCTATAGAGCTTAAAAAAGTAGAGGCGAAGAATCTTTAGGATATTACTAGGGCCTTCTTTCTACTAAGCTATAGTAATTATTACTAGGCTACGATCTTTATAAACTAGTTAACTAGCTACTACTTCTATTATAACTCTATATAGGACTAGAATAGTAATTAGCGCTTTATTAAGGCTATATAAGACCTTAATACGTAGTATTATAAGATAGGAGCCCCTCTATAACTCTAAAAGCTCTTATTAATTAATACTTATATAGTTAATTTAGTATAATAGAGGGATAGATTTATATATAGCCTCTAGTATATTAAATAAGCTAAAGCTCTAATCTAAGAAGGATTACTATCTCTACGTTTTAGTAATATAACTTTAAGTAATAATATATTATTTTCTAACCTTAAAATCCCCTTAGTTACTTAATATATATCTATAATTATTATAGAGTTCTATAACTTAACTATTAATAGTAATATAGCTCTATAAGATACCTTATTAAGCTAAGAAGACTTTAAGAAAATAGCTTTCTTCCCTTTATACCCTCCTACTTCTTTACTTATAAATAATAATATAGTAGATTTTAGAAATAATAATAATATTACGCTATCTCTTATAGTAGATATTCCTTAACCTATTTATAGATTATTAGTATTATCTAGGTCTACTTTATTTAAAATACTAGATAATAAGCTTAAATACCTTAGATATTAGCTTTAGTTATAAATCTTATAAATACTAAGTCGCGGTATAACTATTAAGCTACGCCTAAGAACTATACTTATAGATATACTATTATATCCTAAGAGGGCTAGTCTTTTAAATAAATATAACTATAGCTATATAGATTATATCTAGTAGAGAGTTAACTAGTAGGATTAGATTAAGTAAAATATACCTAAGGGAGCGTACTATTATAACTTCTCACGCCTAGTATAATAAGGCGGGTAGTTTTAACTATACTAAGGATTAGAATAAGATAAGGAGTATAATAAAAAGGAAGAGGTAGTAAGGCTATTATTAAGATATAACTTATAATAAAAGATAGTTAAACCTAAGGGACCTTCTTAATAATAAGATCGCCTACTTAGAAGATATTATTAATAGATTAGATCTATAAATAGAGTTTATTTACTATTTCTATAAAGTAGTTTTATTTATTTTTTAAGACTTTTCTTTATAATATTATAAAAAGTCTTAAGGGGATAATTAGAATAGGATAAGATAGACTTAGCTATATAACCTTTAGAAAACTCCCTTAGCATATAAACCTATTATAAAAAGACTATAGAGTAGGGCGTAGAGGAGAGGAGGATAGTAGACTTAAGTATAATATATATATTATTATAATTAGTACCTTAATAATCTTATACCTCGTTTTTTAGTATTTCCTTAGCGAATCCGCGCTAGATTTAAATAATCTCTTTTAATTAGATCTATAAATTATTCTATATATCTTTTAAGCCTACTTTTTAATATTCTTACCTCTTTATAAGTAGAGCTATATTATTTGTTATCTTTCTAGTTCCTATCGGTTCTGGCCCTTTCTAGTATCCTTCTCTTTCTCTTTAGTAGTAGGTAATATAATATTAGTAATAATCTTTTCTAGGAAAGAAAAGGGGGGGTAAGAAGGGTCTATTAATATCCCCCCCCTAGGGGCTTAATAACTACGATTTTAATACCCTCTTTCCCTTTCTCTTCTTCTCTCTTATCTTTAGGTTATTAATCTTATATTTATTTAGTAAGGAGGAGTAGCTTTAGTATTATTACTAGGAGGTTAAGGATCTTATACTTTCCTAATCTTAATTACTCTACTATAACTACTAATAGATATTAAAGTTATCTAGGCTATTATTATATTAAATAGTAATAAGGGGGTATATTTTAAATAAGTAGGGAGTTACTAATACTATCTCTTACTCTTATTCCTAAAGTTTAGGAATATTATCCCTAGAATCTTTAAACTTTTAAACTAAGAGATAAAAGGATAGGAAAATTAGAATAGGTTTATAAATTATTAATTAGAATAAGTTATAATAAAAGAAACCTTATATATCCCCTAGATCCTCTATCTTAATATACTCCTTCTCTTTCTCTTTTATTATTTTAAGAATCTTAATAACTAGTTATTATCTAGCTTTTAAAACCTTAATTACTTTCTCTAAATTTTTTAAATATTACTTTAATTATATTACTAAGTATAATAAATCCTCCTCTTTCTCTTAATTACTTTCCTTAGGTATTATAAGTTCCTCCTCTTCTTCCTTAAGTATATAATTATTATACTCTTTATTTCCTAACGCTAAGAAGACTTTTACTAAGTTTCTTTTTAAATTAAATCTATAAATATCTAAATTACTTAGTTCCTAATACCCTTTAAGAGCTTAAATAAATTTATAAAGTTAATTCCTATTTAATATCTTTCTAATAACCTTATTACTTACTAATATTACTAATTAATATAATAGAGCGTTTAGAGCTTATAAAAGGATATAAAAGGGGCCTTATTATTAGTAATTAAGCTTTTTAATAGATAACTTATTAATAGAGCCCTTAATATTAAATACTAGTACTAAATTACCTACCTCTAGCTTCTCCTTCCTTATAGTCCTCTTATATTAACTATTATAATTATTCTATAGTCTTCTTATATTAATTATTAATTATCCTTTTAGCTTATTTTCTATCCCTATTAAGTTATAAGAAGGCTTATAGATATACATAAACCTCCTCTTCCTTTATTATTACTAAATCCTAATTAAGAACCCTCTAGGTTAGCGTTAGGGTCTTAATAGGAGTAATAGGCTTAAACCTATATAGTAGGAAAAAAGGGCTAAAGCTAGTTAAAGTATAAACGCTTAATTAGTTTATAAATAGGGTAGTAGGAAGGTATAGCTAAGGGTTAATATCTCTCTATCCTCTAGTTTATATTAATAATATATAAATAATTAGCTAATAACTAGTCTTAATTATACTATTAGCCCTTAAGTTATATATAGATATTACTTTTCTCCTTATATTATATTTCTTATTAAATTTAATAATAGTATTCTTATTCTCTAGCCCTCTATTAATAATAAGTTTGCTATATAATCTATAGTAGTAGATAATCTCTTCTTAGATAAACTTAGCGATCTTAGCTAAAATCGCTCTCTTAAGCTAATAGGCTTTAAGCTATCCTATTAGTAGATCCCTTATTTTAATAGGGTATTACTTACTTACTCTCTATATATCTAATAATATTCTAGTAAAGGGTAATCCCTTTAGGGAGCTATAAGTTCTTATATTATCTATATATTAAGCTCTCCTCTTTTAGTAATTAGAGTAACCTTTTAGGGATTTACTAATCTCTATATATATATTAGCCTAGATATAGCGATTAGATAGTCTTCTAGCTATAGCTTACTTACCTTAATAACTACTCTTTTTATAAGCTTTTATAATTAGCTTCTTCTATTACTTAGGATTATTAATAACTTATTATAATATTAGCTTTTAATTTATTAGTCTAGTAAAAAGCAGGTAGTTCTAAATATAAAAATCTAATGCTCTAGTTTTAAAGTTATAATACCTTATTAGTTAAATTCCTAGAGGGTATCTCTATATTATTAAATAATAAGCGATTTATTAAGAATATATTAAATAGGTTTACGAATTATTAAGAAGTATATCTAGGATATTTATTATATTACTAATAACCTCTATATCTCCTACTAAGACCTCCTTTATATATTACTTATTACTATAGTATTAAGCTTAATTAAAAAAGGAACTAGCTTCTATATTTATAAAGAAGATCTATAAATCGATCTAAGAATCGATCTCCCCCTTAGCTTTCTTATTAATAATATTAGAAAGTCCCCGGGGTTTTTATAATAAGCTATTTACTACTATATTCTAAGTACTATAGATATATTATATTTTAAAGTTAAATATTTAAATCTATATAATCTAGTAAATAATAAGGGCTCCTAGGAGGTTTATAGCTACTCTATTAAGTTATATAACTAATATCTAAGTATCTATCTCTAAAATAAAGTATTATTTATATAAATAGTTATATACCCTCTTTAAAACCTTTAGAATACTATATAATTCCTTCTTCCTAGGGTTATATAATAGCTCTAGTCTTAACTAAGTACTACTCTTAAAGCAAGAGACTATATAATAATTATTAATAAATTATCCTAGGACTCCGCCCTATCCTATATTACTAGTATTAACTATAAGGTAAATATCTCCTTCTTTAGGGCTATAATCTATAGTAATAAGGACTAGGGCCCTTATAAGTATTATCTTTAAGGTATTTATAGCTATCTATTACTTCTCCTCCTAGCTAAATAAGGTATCCTTCTTAAATAAGTTAGTAAATAGCTTTATAATAATAGAGTAATCCTTTACCTAGGATCTATAGAACGTTATAATCCTAAGGAAAGCCCTTAACTCTATTAAATTAATATAAGTAGCCTATTTATAAATCTTAACTATCTTTGCTTCCTCTAGATAATACCTATTAGTATTATAAATATAGCTAATAATTATTATTACTTCTAAGGCTTACTATAACTTAACTACTACTACTATATACTCTACTAGCTCTAAATTAACTAGGACCTTATTAATATTCTATAAGTATTCTAAAATAAATCTATAAATCCCTAGATAAGACTCGATCTCTTC
>JAVHLU010002667.1:0-16473 GCA_036785755.1 Colletotrichum ledebouriae
TATTAGCTTAGGCAGGGTAGCTACTATTATATTAATTCTAAATAAAATAACCTAGCTACCCTCCTACTTTCTTAACTCTTCCCTATATATAATATAATAACTATATATATCCCTAACTTTATACTAGCGATAACCTTATCGCGCGCGCGTGCGTGTAATTATATTATATAATAATCTTTAAAGCTATTATAATATACTAATATATTTATAGATACCTCTTAAAAAGAATACTAGTCGGGCTATAGCCCTAAAGAAGGCGCGTGCTACTAAAGGTAAGAGCAAAGCTAGGGGTAGAGGGGCGTACCCTCCTCCCCTAGAGAGTAATAATAAGGTTATATATATATTATTCCTTCTTATTATTAATATATAATATACTAATATATTATATAATAAGTAGAAGGAAGTAGAAGCAACCTATAGGGGGTAGCTCTAAGGGTAAGGGTTTATAGCCTAAGAGGCCCTAGGGTTACCCCCCTAAGTAGTCTAAGAGGATAGCTCCTAGTAAGTTATAATCCTTTTATTATTATAACTATATATTAGAATATTATTAACCTTATTATTATTATAATCCCTAAGGAGATAAATAAGAAAGAGGGTACTAGCGAGGGTAGTTTAGAGCCCCCTCCTAGCCCTCCTCCCCCTAGTAAAGGTATAGAAGTAGAGTAAGTACCCCTATTTAATAAGCGCTACTTTTAGTATATTTTAAATAAGCTCTTAGGCTTATTAGATAGAAGGTACTCGCTTAGTATAGTAAGTAAGTATAACTACTATTATAAGGGTAAGGTGCCTTATTAATAGATAAGCGCCCTTATTACTATTATAGCTTGCTAATATACTAAAGCTAAGACTTTAGATAACCTAGTAGTTAGAAAGGTAAGGTTCTATATATACTTCGTTTCTATAACTAACTTCTAATATAACTTATAGACCCTTGCTTATTAGAGAGCTACGCTCTATAAGGCTATTATTACCTAGAAGGAGGATATTATAGTAGTAAAGAAGGGTAGTAATAATAAGGGTTTATATAGGACTCCTAATATAATAAGCAGTTCTAGTATATATAGTATCGTTGCTCCCTCGCCCGCCCTAGTTCTATTTAGAATACTAGCAGTTAGTATAAGCATGCCTACTCCTTATCTACCTATTAGTAACGTAGCTACTATAGTATACTATATAGTTAATAGTCTTATTAGCTCGTATTTATTAGAGGCTTTGCTACCCTTATATAATATCCTAATAGATTAGTACGAGTAAATCCTCTAAGGTTAGGTAGTAGGAAATTAGCATTTTAAGGTAGCCCTTCGGGGTATATTATATTCTTTTACTCCTATAGGAGCGACTTTAAGCTCTCTAGTTAATAGGCTATAAATTAATTAAAAATTAGGTACTACTAGCCCTCCTATGCTTATCTAAAGCGTCCCTTGTTTATTATAATTATTCTTTGCGTATCCTTTAGATTAAGGAGCGAATAGAACTTCTCGAATTTCTTATAGTTAAGAACCTTTATAAGACTATTAGTTAGTATATTATTTATTAGTATATATACTATACTAAACGATCCTCTAGCGTGTTCTTATTATAGCTATATATTCTAAATATTAATATACTATAGCTTAGTTAAGATCTATTCCTTTTTACCTACTATAAGACGAATTATTTATTAGTTATTATAGTAAATCTTCTAGATATTACTAAGTTTAAGAGTAATATCCCTAAATAGCCTCTAAAGAGCGATTATCTCCTTAATAGTATATTTAAGGCTTAGAAGCTCTACTTCTATTATTAACGTTATAACTATAGCTTATTAAGTAGCCTTCTATTAAATTAGCCCTCTAAAGAGCGAGATTATATACCCTTAAGATAACTTCTATATCTCCTTATTATCTATAAATAAAGCGTCGCTTATAATTAGTAATACTTACTTACCCCCTAAGTTATTAAAGCGTATCGCGAGGTAGCGAGTATAATATAGGTATTATATAACCTAGTTAGTAGTAGCGTAGTAATAAGGAGTAGGGTTCGTTAGGGATCTTAAGAGTAGGGAATATATAAAAGCGATATTAGGTCGAATTATAATAGTAATATAGAGTATAGAGCTAATCTTCTCTTAGAAACTCTTTACCTCTAATAGTATTATTACTATTTTACTCTTTAGAAGTAGTAGGTTTAGAAGGGGGGTTACTAGCGCTCTTAAATTAAGTAGATCGAACTTCTTTATAACCCGCTTAATATATTAGTTATAAGAGAGGTATATCTTTTGCATAGCTCGGTTATAAATAACCCTAATTCTAAGATAGTACTTAACTAAGCCTTATTCTTTTAACTTATATACCTCCTTTAGGCTAGCGATTACCCTTTATATTACCTCTTTATAGTTCTTATAAAATAGGATAAGGAAGTTATCTATATAAAAGATAATAAGAACCTTCTTATTAGTTAACTAGAAGAGGTATAGGTCTTCGCTTATAGGCTTAAGGCCTAGGTTCTAAAGGGTTAAGGAGAACTCCTTATACTAGAGTAGTAATATATCCCTTAGCCTATAGAGCGCGTAGCGTAGTTTAATATACTTTCTAAGCTACTTAAAGCTATCTAGTAACTCGTAAATAATAAGGTCTTTATTTAGGTCCCGGGAGGCGTTTAGGAATATATTAATAACGTCGAACTATTTAACTTCGAGGTTAAATTATATAGTAATTACTATTACTACCCTAAAGGTATAAGTAGCGAGGGTTATTATATAAGTCTATTCGAGGGGCGACTTCTCTTACTAATCGCCCTGAATATAGATCCTTGCTTTATATTAATTAAGGATATTATCCTTATTAAATTTATAAGTAAATACCTACTTTAGAGGGATTAGTCTCTTTATTATTATCCCTTAATTAATAACGCGCTATATATCTATCTATTATAATTTACTTATCTTAACCTTAGCTACTTCTTCGAAGCGAGTTTAGAGCGCCTATAGGAGGCTTAAAAGTAAGTAAGGTAGCTTAGTAAGATTATTAGTAGTAAGATATTTGCAAATTATTATAGTTACACGAGCGGGCTTCGCGCTATAAATAGCGGTATAAACGTAGCTATAGAGCGTATAGTACCCTATACTAGCTTTTAAGAAGGCCTTCTACTAATTAGGTATAAAAGTCTTAAAGAAGCTAGATACCTACTCCCGCTCTATATAATACTATAATAAAAACTAGTAACTAGAGCGGGGTTTGCTCTCTATTATTCCTAGTTATAGGTTACTAAGCAGCAGATTATATAGTTATTAGCTTTAACGAATTTAGCTATAGTCCTCCTAGTTATATACCTAGTTAGACCCCTATTTAGTATTAGCCCTCTCCTTACTACCCTAGTATAGCTACACTAGTGGATTTAAGGGCCTACTATCTAAAGGTTTATTTTTATTACGCTCGCCCGCTTTAGAAATATCTTATAAAATAGGGAGAGGTTTAATTATAATATAGTCCTCGATCTATTCCCCTTTAGAATTAACTTCCCTAATAGCTTTATCTACGTAGTTTATTTCTAATATATATACTATATCTATTACTCTACTTATTAAGGCTAGGCTTTTATCTAGCTCTAGTATTAGATTAGGGGATAATAGCTACCCCCCCTTCTAGCTTACCTATCCTTTTAGAAGTTTTAGGATTCTTCTGCTTAGAAACTTAGTTATAGGAACGAGGGTTAGTATAAGTAACTATTCTTTAGCTATAAGTATTAATATAGCTTTATCCTTATTTATAACGCCTAAGATCTAAAGTTTAAAGTTAATATATAATATAGGTTCCTTAATCTTATTTACTATACTATAAATAGTATCTTCTAGGATAGCCTCTTTTACTTTATCCTTTATATAGAAAGTCTATTTATTAAATATTATATTCTATATAATAATAACTAATTATAACGCGGGGATCTAGATATTATATAAGTTATAGGTATTTAGTATATATCCTACTAGGTATTTAATATATCCCCGTAGTACTACCTTAAAGTCTCTCTTATTAATTCCTCTCTCTTATTCCCTCTTAAGGGGGTATATATAGTAGCTATAGGCGTATATATATCCCTAGTAAGGGTAAAGGTCGCGGGTTAGGGTTACTCTATTATTAGGCTACTACTAGCGAAAGTACTAGTAGAACTACTCCTCTTCGATCTATAGTAGCGAACGCTAGCTATAGCGTTTAAGTAGGCTTATATTATAAAGTATTATCGTAGTTAGTACTATCTTAGCTTATAGTTCTATAGGTAAGCTAGCTATAGTAAGTATTTGAATTATTTAAGTAATAACTTCCTAACTAGCCCGCTCCCCTCTACTATTCCGTTTCTTTATATATAGAGGGGTTATTTTAACCTCTATTCCTTCTATATAGGATTATTCCTTATATCCTATATAGCCTATAAGCGAGATTACTAACCTCTCGACGTCTTATTTAATCTTATAAATAGAAAGTCCCTTCTATTAAAATACCTATTGCTTAAAGGTATATAGAGCGAGTATAACGCTACTATAGGTCTTATTAACGCATAGAAATATAAAGAGCTAACTAATATACTTATCCTTAATAATAAGGAGCTATTAGTTCTAGTTAAAGCCTTCGGGGTAGTTAAAGAGATCCTATACGATTCTATAGTAAGGGTGTATTACTTTATCTTCTAACGTTCGTCTCGAAATTACCTATTTAGTATATATAACTACGTAGTATTAGTACTATAGGCGTATTAGGCTTTTAATCCTTACCCCCTAAGTAGTATAAATAAGCTACTTAAGAGCTTTAGGGCTAAAGTAGCTACTTTAGAGGTATTAAAGTATCGCGTCGTTACTTTAGTCTAATAGTAGTACGAAAGAGGTCTATTTATATATTATAAGCACGTAGTTTATATTATTAATAATAGTATTAATACTTTAGGGGATCCGCCTAGGAATAGGATATAAGGAACGAGGCTTATATTTAAGGAAGGCGAGGTTCGCCTTCCTAATAAGTTTCTTAACTAATATGCTATTCTTATAGGTTCTAAAGCGAAGTATATAGTTATACCCTAAATACTAGATACCTATCTTCTAAAGTAGCGCTTTAGAGATAATATTAATATAAAAGTTCTCTATATATCCTATATTATAGAGTATAAGGTCCTCTATATTTATACCTTTTAAGCTATTAAGAGTATTCTTAATAATCTATATACCCTTAGCGATAATTAGATATAAAGCTATTCTAGAATTAACCTATTCTCTATTATAGTACCTAATTAAGGAGGGGATAAGTAGGGACTTATTATTTACTAGGTATATCCCTCTATAGTTATCTAGGACTATAAACTTATATAATATATAGGGTCCTAAGTAGGGGGTTATAAAAATACTTAGGTATTCTTTATCTAAGTTAACTATATTATCCCTAACCTTATTCGCAAGGGCTATATAGAAAGCGACTACTATTATATTAATAGGGTAGCTCGGGGCTATATTAGATTTCTTAGATAAACCTTTATTACCCCCCTTATTATTTTAGTAGTTCTTACCCTTATAAGGAATAGTATATAACTAGCCCCTATAAGCGAATTTAGTATAAAGGTTAGTAAAGCGTAGGTTATTATTTAACTAGTTATAGATCTAAGCTACTTATATATCTATTACTAATATATAGGGGCCCTTCTAGTAATATCTAGTTAGAGCAGCTTCTAAGTAATTATAATTAACGCTTAGCTATTAATAGCTCGACCTATATAGGTACTATTTACTACTAGATAAGTTACCTATTATAGGAACGTTTAATAGGTTAGCCTTATCTATATAGCTAGCTAGCGTTATAAAAACCCTAGCGCTTTATCCTTATAATCTTAAGTAGAGTGCGTCCTTATATAAGAGGTCCTTGAATATATTAGTATATTAGCTTATATTAAAGATAGGGGTCCCTACTTATTCCTATTTAAGAATATCTATAATCTCTATATTAGCCTAAGTAGGTATAAAGTAATAACTTATTACTTAAAGAAAAGTTTTTAAAGCAAGGGTATTACTTACTTTAGAAAGCTTAAGCTAAGTAGTGCAAAAATAGACGCCCCTAAAGTCCTTAATTTATATATTAGGATTAACGCTCCTATTCGCTTTCTTAAGGACCTAGGTATACTCCTTTTAAATAGTAATAAGGGTACTAGCCTCGCTTAGAGCATAGTAATACTTAAGATTAATAATAAGGCTATAAAAGGTTATATCCCCTTTAGCGAGAAGTTCTATATATATAGGTATAATAATATTATAAGTAATAATCTCTATAACTAGATAGTTAATACGCTCGAACTCTTAATCCTCGTAGGTTTGCTTAGACTCCTATATAGC
Source organism: Colletotrichum ledebouriae (assembly GCA_036785755.1). Lineage (NCBI taxonomy): Eukaryota > Fungi > Ascomycota > Sordariomycetes > Glomerellales > Glomerellaceae > Colletotrichum > Colletotrichum ledebouriae. Next base: position 6,347 of record JAVHLU010002667.1, read on the forward strand.
GAGTAAATAAAAGTGCTCTAAGTATTATTCCTATATACCTATAGTATTCTTATTAATTATAACTAGGGTAGTTAGAGGCTAAAGGGGTTATAGTTTATTCGTTATCTATATCCTAGAGGTAGCGTTAGTAGTAGCCTCTTTTAAAGCCTCTTAGTTAAATAGAGCGATATATTAATTATAAGTACTCTTCTCTTATAGCTACTAGGTATTAGTATCCTAGTTTTACTTAGTAATATATATATTAAGGGTTAAGGTTTCTAATAAGGTTTTACCTAAGTATAAAGATCCCTTAGGGTTATCTAGGTTAATATACTTCTAGACTTTAGTAGCTTAGGCTTTAGCTTAGATTATTATATACTAGGTAGCGAAGTCCCTATATATAGTTAGATAATATAATATTATTATAGGGGTAGTAGAAGATATTATAGTTAAGGTCGTTTAGAAATAGAGGGTTTATAGTAATAGAGGATAGTATATAATAAGGAGGAAAGAAGGAATAGGAGAGAGGAAGTTTTAGTAAGTACTTTTAATAGTAAAGGCTCGTTTTAAAATAGTAGTTAGGGGTCTAGTTAGAGCTAGGCTTATAACTATTAAGAAATATCCTATAGGGCTATATTTATAGTTACTAAAGAGCTTATTCTATTATAATAAGAGTAGCTATAACGTGGTTGTTTATAACTATAGTTAGAGGAACGACCCTCGGAAGAAGGTAGTTCCGGAGCCGCCTTCGGGTCACGTGCCGCGCTGGGAACGGGCGATGCTAAAGGTATCACGACACTTACGCCCGTGCCAGAGGCAACTAAACCCACTACCGGCGGGGCTTAGAGAATTTAGTTCGAGGTGTCAATACTGCCTGTTGTCATAGCCGCGCCATTGGCGTTAGGGAGGGAGTAGGGCGCAGGGGAGAAATAACGGGATAAGTCTGGGGGCGCCGAGAAGGCCCCGTTGGTATCGGCGGAACCGAAGCTTAGGATCCACGACGCATTATTGACGGTGAAGGAGATGACAGAGTCTAGCTTTTAGAGAACCCAGGCTATAAGGGCGAGAACCAGAAGTATAATAACTAGGGTGAGCAACCACGGAGCTCAGGTCCAGATGCTCAAGCAAACCTTCCACGTGCGAGACAGTGGAGGGAGATGCGGTGGTTGAAGGAGGCGTCGTGTTTCTTCCGGATTCTGGCTCTCTGGCTCTAGGTTCTAGCTGATTCTTAGGTCTGGCTCTCTTGCCCTCAGCTTTGCTTCTCTGGTTTTTAGCATAGGCTCTATCTATAAATTCTCTAAATCTTCGGTCTGACTCTCTGATTGGTGGCTGTGCCTCTCTCGAAGTATTCCGAGGTCACCCTTTAGGGTTGCTCCTAGGTGGGATAGATGTGATACCAAGGCCGTCGTGGTAGGAGAAGTCTATGATGGAAATAATATATATAGCAGCAAGTAAACAAATAGTTGACTGATCGACTATGTGGGGGATGGGATTGTCTTTCCAGCACGGCAAAGGATCTCACGCTAGTCTGTTATACCGGACAGGAAACGATATATTTTAGCGTGGAAAAATGTTGACGAGGGACGAGACGAGAGGTCTTATATGACTCGCCTCATTCCGCAGAATTCCGCGACGAATTTCAATAGAGTCCCGCCTGTCTCAAAGTTTTAGGCCCCCGTAGACATGCCGGGGGAGGACTGATGTATCTATCGTTTTCTATCGTATTAGCAATGACGTCAGTCGCTGACCACAATCGCGCAAAGTGATAGTTATTTGCGCTTAGGCGCATTTATCGTTGCGATGTGACTTGGCATGTTCTCAGTGCCATGCGCAGGTGTCCAACAAAGGAGGTGCTAATACAGTATGGGTTTCGTCGGTGCCAGAGCGTCCTAGATGGCGTAATAAGTGGTCTTTGTGGTGCTGAGACGCATCCGATGCTGACCGTGGTAGACAAAACCTGCTTCTCAAGTCGGACAGGAGAGTAATATGAAGTTACTTATAGCGCTGGCGAGCAGCTTGCGGACTAGTGCCTAGCTCTACTTCCGCTTCTATTCGTTACGAGCTTCGCGAACAAGGTAACCTAGTGTTTAATAATTTATGATTTATAGTTCATAAGTGTAGATATTACGCGGGAGCTAAAATAATAAAAGAGGCTCCTCCTAATAAGTATATTATAACGCCTTCTATTGCGTAGCTACGCGTACGTATTGAGAATTATCTAGTATATATCGTCCTCCCCCTCGTTAATATTAGACCTAAAGCCTTCTTCCAATAGCTCTGAGTCTTCACAAAACTCAGAGTCTATATTAGACGTTATATAGTAGCTATTATTAGATAGTCTTTTATGCGATAAGTCTAAGCCTGTAATGAGATTGGATTTAGCTAGAGAACTTCCGTCGTTCTTATTGTCTAATATATTCTCATCTATATTTAGAATAATCTATAAGCCCTAGCTTATCGTCGCTAAGTATATCGAGAAGTAACTTGGACGTGTTTATAGTATTTAACTAAAAGATAGCCTATATCCAGTATATAGATAACTTATAGGTATCGGGGAATAGAACTCGAATATAGTAGTATATATATAGTATCTTCCTCGATACTAAATCGTCGCATAGGTTAAGAGTTATAAGTAAAATTCCGGGATAGACGGCGTCCTTAAGCGTATAGATTTCCTAAATTCGCGTAGAGAATATTAGGACTTGCTCTAGCACTTTAATAATAATAGGGATATTACTAAGATCGAAGTCTAGCGCCCTATTAAACTCAAATAGCAGGTTTATCCTATTATCCGCTAGAAAGTCGTCTAGCTAATCAGGAGCAATCGGGAGCCTTATAGACTTTTAGGCATACTAGAAGTATAGCTATCTTAATAATAAACTCTCTTCCTTAGATTAGTTTATAGAGACTGCTTATAATATAGTTAATAAATCGCTTTCCTGAGATCCTATTAATACCTTCTTTAACCCGGTTAAATAGCGGGTACTACGTATTATTAGTTAGTCTGCTATAGGGGTAGTTAATAGCTAGGTAGATAGCGAGGCAGCACCGCTCGTCTTATCTAAGCAGGTTAGTCCTATATCTTATTAGCAGGATACTTGCGTAGTAGCATGATCCTATGTTGCTTACTATATTGAATCCATGATCTTCGTGGCTAAGTCTGCGAGTTAGAGGCTGGATACCTCTCTTTATCTTTATTTGTGATAACTTCTATATAGTATGCGACATGGCTCTGTACTAAAGGTTTTCCGATTTAAGAGTAGATACAGTAGCACTCTTCGTATGCGCGCTGATGTTTGATGTTTGCATCTGACCTGCGCAGCTAGTTCGGCGGAAGCCATCATAATCTCAGCGGTTTACACTGAAAGCTGTTTCGAATGCCGCCGACAGCCGAGGGGCATCCTTTGGAGGGTCTACTGTAAATAACGTATCTCTGCAATAGGTATGCGATGCATTGCGATGGATCGTCTCGTTGCTCACTGACGGACGAAAGGTCTGATCCGCCTCCCTAATCCTTGAATTAACAACAACGACAGCCTCATATGGCCTGCCAACTCTCACTGGGCCCCTTCCTGGTCGAAATCTAGCTTCTTATACGAGCTTTGTAGCTGCATTTCCGTCAATATCAAATAAAAGGATTTGTGACACACTCAAGTCATGTATTCCATGACCTGGGAGCAACCTAGGTAGGGTCGACTTTCCGGCGTTAAGAGGCAAACTACAAGAAGTTTCGACTTGGCAGCAGGACGTCCTTGAGCGACTCAGCTGACGTCTATGATCCGGGCAACTATGATCCGGGCAACTATGATCCAGTACCTGAGTTAAGTGTCCGGTTCCGAGCGCCCGAGACCGTCGGCCGGCCGGACCCACAACATGTGGGGTGCTCCCGCTGCCAGCCGGACCTGCGCCGAGGGAACTGTTTCCTAACCGAAGTCCCGATTCAACAGGCAGCAGCAGTATGCCGGCGTTCAGCATGATCAATTACCTGGAGATTGCAAATTGCGAATAAGATTGCTATTCGTACGCTAAGGAGGCTATTCCAGATCGGCCAGCAGGCTCTGTCTGCTGCTTATTCTCTCTCCGATTTACCCACCCCCAACACCGTCATTACCCTCGAGGTATGTTCATTCTGCTTGAAGTGCCTTGTCATACTGTCGACTCATTCGCCCTGCTTGATAAGATCCATGGTTGTCTCGACGAACTGGGCTGCCTCCACTGCGACCTTGATTGCCATGTCGATCCGTTGCTCAGGTGTCATTCGCTGCCCCTTTGTCGTGGGAGCTGCGTGGACGGCTGCTGCGTGGAGTCGGCCAATGCGGGATAATTCCATGCAAAGTCCCAGCGACTGTGCTCGGGTGATGGATGCATTGCTAACACTGGGAATGCTGGAAGTCGATTGAGCGGCTGGGGACGGCTTCTTGTCCTTCGCGTTAGCCATTGTTGCCAGCGATCTCGTCAGGAATAGCGACGACTGATATCTCTTGGAGATCTGCAGTTGAAGTCTTGTGGATCTGCGCGATGAATATCTCGTGGAACTGTGCAATAGACGTCTCGTGGAAGCTGCGCAGTGGTAGTCTTGTGTGTTTCGTGGGAGCTGCTTAATGGGGTTGTGGTCGGAGAGATTTCCAAGTCGGGGCTGTGCGACGCGCAGTCACTCGATCGGGCAGCTGAACCTGGCGAAAACAAAGGTCGATGTCACTTCCGAGTAGTCAGGCTGCAACTGAGATTCAAGGTTGAGTCGCTGCTATGTCCTCCGCGTCGTGATTATTTGAGGGGATTGGGATGGTCTGGGGAGGAGGCTTTGAGATGAGGAGACAACGAGATATCCTGTGGTTGTGTGCGTTGTTTGGAGGAGAAAGGAAAAAGGAAAGAAGAAGGGCACCTTTTCTCAGATACCTACCTAGGAAGGGAAGGAAATAATCAAGCAACTGCCACACAATGACTGGGAGGTCCAAACGGGGGGGAAGTTGCGATACCAGCAGCTTGCTTATAGTCATGGCTAGAGAGGGAGGGGAGGTATGGTCGTGAATGCCCGCTCCTTCTGATCCTGCTCCGAGTTGCATGTATTCAACTCGAACTCGAATTCCGCCTCCCATCTGACTACTTCTTTTCCTGCTTGGCGGCGACATTCCCTTCACGATCTCGACCCAACAGCCCAGTCCTCTGTCCGTCTGCTGTCAGTGTTTTGTCTGTCTTTCGTTCGTCTGCTGCCTCTCTGCTGTCTGTTTCCTGCTTCTTCGCCGTCTTTCTTCTCCTCTTTCCCGGGTCTAGGTTCGAATTAACGGCACAATGTCTGGCTCTTCCGGCTCCCAGTCCCCAGATGATGCAGACGACATCAGGCCTGCTCCCCCACCAGCTCCAGATGCCCTCATTTCGGTGCTGCCCCAGCGTTGGCCGACGATTGTTGAGCTTCTCGGTGAGCTTGACCACTGCTTGAACCATCTCTTCCCAGGAGAGGGCCCGAACGTCGCCGAAATCGTCCCCCGTCTTCACCGAGAGTTCTGGGCCGTCAGCTCACGCATTGCCGCATCCGCCTCCGAGTCTGCCGACAACCTGGGTGTCGACCCTATCCAAGTCAGGAACTGGCCGCTGTTCCTCAGAGCAAGGATCCCGGAGCCTCGTCTCGGCGCCGTCCTGTACGGAGTCTTCAACGAGCCCTACACCGACATTAAGAAGGACTCTAGCCGCCTCCAGCGCTTGACCAAAGCCTCCCAAGATCTTGGATGCACCGTCTACGACCTCTTCCTCAACTTCGGCATCAACATCGCCAAGTCTACCAACTCTCTACAGAAGATCTCTAAGCTGTTCTACCACCATCCCGATGCGAGCCGGGACTCCCTTGTCGAAGCTCTTCAGGCCGAGATGCTCCTCAGACCAGACCTCAGCCCAAACACCCCGCCCATTCCCACCGTTCAAGAGCTCACAAAGGCCCTGAACAGTAAGTATCATGACGCACTCTAGACGAAAGCTCATGCTGACGGCAATGTGACAGAGCTGGCTCCCGGTATCAACTCCCGTGCTACTTCAGTGGCCCAGTCTCTGCACACATCCCGTGCCAGCTCTGTCGTTCCGGGCTTCAACCCCCCCGTCCCCGCTCATCGCACCCTCCCCAGCCGCACCGCCAAGAAACGCGCTGCCAGCACCATCGCAGCCACTGCCGCCACCTCGACCAGCACAGGCCGCCCCCCCAAGCGCCTCAAGGCTCGGTCTGCGGTCGAAGAGGACGACGAAGATGATGACAACGATGAGGATGACGATGAGGACGACGAGCCCAATGGCGTTGAGAATGCGCGCCGGAACTCAGGGAAGGACCGCAGCTTATTCGACATCTCCGAGGAGTCGTCTGCCGTTAGAACCCCCGCAAGCGAGCTTCACCGGCGCTTACAGGACCTTCAAAGGCAGCAGATGGGGCGTTTCGACTCCTCTCCTCTCAGGAACATGTCGATGACCAGTGCCCAGAGCGACACCGCTCGCTGTCTTTCCCTTTGCCGTCAGCTCGCTGCATTTGCCGACTCCGACCTGGCCGATGCTGACCCCAACATCAGGGGCGCCATCAAGGTGGCTATAGCTGGGGCTGCTATGGTTTCTCGAATTGACGATCAAGAGCAGGAACTGAAGCAGCCACGCAGACGGCTCGGACTTGGCGGTACCTCAGATGACGTTGAAGATTTCCACTCCTGTGCTTAGGCGATGAAAAGGGGTTAGGGGGAGGAGAACAATTATCGAGAATAGGAATATGCTTTGGCCTGGTGATGCAATATAACTTTCTGTTCTCTTCTCAGCTTTACATAAATCGATGTGCTGCGGCCGCTTATAAACGGCCTGGTACTTGTTCGACCTCGCAACGCACAATGACTGTGATGGTCGCTGCAACCGACCACACGCGTCAGGACCGCATTATTGAAAATGCAGGAGACCCGCGGCAGCGTGTCCAGCACGCCGCCCGAGACCGCAAGGCTAAAATATCAGACGCTGCCAGATGCTGAAGGATGGCGACTTCAGCTGGCCATGATTGCTAGGCAGAACACGAAGCGGAGGACCGCGATGCCGGCGGGGCGAGGGAGCTTGCCGGGCCGCATTCTCCGTGAGCACCGGTGGGCGCCGGGGAGCACCGGTGAGCTTCAGTAGGTCAGCGGAGGCCTGGTTGCAGAAGGGGCGAAAGATCCATCAGCCGTATGATGCCGGCCGCAGGCATCACTCTGGGAGCAGCGTTGAAGTGTCACAATTACCACCCCATTCCAGCGTCCACGCATCTCGTGGCTTGTACCATGTCATCCTTTTTGGGTCCTCAAAGGCTGATTCCTAGCTAGTCACACCGAAGCCGTGGGATCTGTGATTCCACGTCTTTTTCCCATAGCTTGGGCGCACGAAGGGCAGACGCTGGTCTCGATCGGCCGACCGCCTCGACTTTGCGCATGCCGGTGCAGAGCATCAACTCGTACAGGTCATGCGGGTTGTCGGCCTCGTAGCAGTGCGCAGGCAGGGGCGGGCTTCTTCGTTGATCGGGCAGACGAGTCCTCGCGGCGCAGGCGGGGCAGCAGGCGGGGTTGGAAAACCTCATTGGGGGCTCTGGATAGGCAGGTCACGCAGCGCTGCAGGGTGGTTAGGGAAGGTCGATGGGATCGTGTAGTTTCAGGCAGTGGGGGCCGATTCGCTTGCCGTTCTCGCTATGGAGGAGCAACGGCGATAGATAACACCTGTTACCCCTTCTGACATGTCCCCAGGCTGTGGTCAGATGGCCCTGATCCTATGTCGGTGTCCGCTGTGATACTCCCTCCTGAGACCTCAGTTTCGACTTCTACCCTCGGACTTACCTCATCGTGAGTGGCCCCAAGTACAGCCGCAACACCACCGCTATCTTTGCGCTCAGCAACCTCAGACTGACGCTGGGGAACTCGCCGAAAGTGCCTTCAACGATGGCCCCGATCCCCTCCGAGGTCGCATGCCCTAAGGTACTCCAGCACGACCTCCTTCTTACACGCATCTGAGAACGTCTCAGCAGCGTTGAACTCCTGCCTCACCTCAGCGAACGGCCTGAGAAGGAGGAGGGGAGGCATGCATTGAGAGCCCCTCTAACCCGCGATAGGAGAGGATTGGGATCTTATATCCGCCGGGTTCGGGCCCGGGCTTTTGCGAGCACTCTAGGGGTGTTGCGACGGTGTGCCATGACATGACGATGTGCTGTGAAGTGACGATTTAGTCTATTTGATTATTATAGAAGCAACAGTAAAACACAGCTCGGCCACCTAAGTCTTAACCTTGCAAACCCTCTCTAACCATCTTCCTAACGCCCCGAACTAACGCGCCACGCTTCCCTAGTGGAATGCTGTTCTTATACTTTGAAAAATCTTTGATGCTGCGGCCGCAATCTCTCTCGAAACCTCTTCTGCAAGCTCCTCGTCATCCGAGAACGAGGGAATCTCTGCCACGCGGCGAGCACGCTTCGGGGCGGCTGCTCGGCCACTTCGTCTTCCGAAGCATGGTCACTTTCGGCGGGCATAGCCGGGAATTCATCATGCTTATCGTCCGGGTTGACTGGGAGCAATGCGACAAACTCCTTCTTAAGACCTTGAAGTTGAACTGAAACGTCTTCATCCTTCTCCAGGCAGACTTGAGCCAGCGGCGAGGCCAAAAGCTCGTTCCAAATCTCCTCTCGCGACATAGCTTCCTCGCCCTGATCGTCGCGCTCGGGCTCGTCATGCAACATGAAATGATTGCCGAGGCCAGCGTCGTCGTTCAAGTCCTAGTTGTCGCCGAGCCCAATCGTCGTCAACCCCGACGTTCTCGAAAACCACATCGTCGTTGAACTGGAAGAATTCCGGCTCGCTATCGGGGGCATTATCTGGTAGCAAATCCGATGGTGATTCCACGACGCTGAGACCAGGGGACTCGCTGATCCGAGCACGGGGGCTTCCCGGGGACGAGCGAAGCGGCGCTGCTAGACTCTCCGAGGGCGCTGGCGTTGACGCGACGGACTGAGCCGCCTGCTTTCTTTTTGGTCTTCCCCGCGATGGGCCGCCGTCATCTGTAGAGACTCCTATCACCTGTTTCACTATGGCTAGTGCTTTGGTAGCTGCTGCTTTAGTAAACTGATTGGAATTGGATGATCGGATGGCGCGCAGCAACGCCCCTTGGGAGTCAGGCGATTCAGAGTCTTGCCATAAATCGAGCAAATTTCGGCTGGCCCCAAGCCAATACTTGGTAATGCTCATCATGGATGAAACGAGATCTTCCGGGTATGGATTGTTCGGCTGGTACTCGGCGGTGAACCAATGCCCATCGGGCCAAGACTCGCGGAGGAACTGTAGGTTGCGCTGGTTGCGCATCTCCTTGGGTGTGTACTGAACGCCGTGTGCTTGCATCGCCGTGTCCATTTGGTAGGAGGTCTCTGCGTGGTGGTGAACTACGGCGGCCGCCTGGGCGCCTGTGACAAGCATCCCGGGGACTGCGACATGATTAGCGACGAACGACGACAGATTGGAGGAGGTGGGGAACTGTCTACTATTGTAGGCATTGATCAGGTTCTGTATATACAGTAAGCCACAGAGTCTTGTACATGGTGTAATCATAGTGTTGAGAAACGTCCTATAGGGCCATATTTATAGTTACTAAAGAGCTTATTCTATTATAACGAGAGTAGCCGTAACGTGGTCGTTTATAACCACGGTTAGAGGAACGACCCTCGGAAGAAGGTAGTTCTAGAGCCGCCTTCGGGTTATATACCGCGCTAGGAATAGGTAATACTAAAGGTATTATAATATACCCCCCTAGATATAGTAGTAGCTAGAAGAGCGCCTAACTGCGTAGTATCCCTTAAAATACCTAAATATAAAGCGATATATCTATAAATAACCTACTAATAAGCCTATTTATAAAAGAAATAATAAAGTAAAGTTATTTATATTAGGTATAAGCGAAGTATAAATAGTTATAGTTTTCTATCTTTATAACTATTGCTATTATTATTATAATACCCTTTATTTACTAATTCTTACTAATAGTAGTAGAAACTACTATCTCGTATTAGCTTAGGTAGAGTAGCTACTATTATATTAATTCTAAATAAAATAACCTAGCTACCCTCCTACTTTCTTAACTCTTCCCTATATATAATATAATAACTATATATATACCTAACTTTAGTCCTA
>JAVHLU010002668.1:0-16472 GCA_036785755.1 Colletotrichum ledebouriae
ACTAATTAGGCTAGTGACTAATACTAACCTAGTTTAGTCTAGTCAAAGAAATAGCTGAATTTAGTCTGACTAATTTAGTCAGACTAATTAGTCGACTAAATACTAACTGACTTTTTCCCAACCCTGGGTGTGGGTTGGCTGGCTGGCCCCAGGCCCAGTTCGTTCTCCGTCTGCCGTTTCTCGCTGCAACACTGCCATCTGCCGATACCTGCTCATCGTTTCTTGTTTTTCCCACTGACGGGTTCTTCCGACTGTTTGCAGTGCCGGTCAGCCAGGCACTGCGGCGTGGTTGGCTTGTTTGTGGTCTTTCTGTTCGGCAAGGGGCAGCTATCCGATCCCGCAGTGGAACATGGCATCACAAGCGAGCGGCATTATCCCATGGACTTGCATGTGAGCTGGCAAGGCAGTGGGCGAGTGGTCCGCGGTGTTTTTTTTGGTGAATGACCATCCTGGGATGCTGTGGATTCTATAGCCAGTCTCCTAGTAAAGCACTGATTTGGTGAGGAATTTCGGACCTACTTTCCTATTCGTTTTATGTAAAAAGTGGCATTTTGCCGCGCTGAAACCTTAGCCTTGGTGTCGGTGAGGTTTCGCCCACGATGCTTTCTTGCTGGGCACACCGCTTCCATGCCATCTCAAGCAGGCGATAGCCCCCTTCGCATCTGCCATGTTCGCAATAGAGGCTGCCCGTGTAGCAGAACTTTGGATGATCATAGCTCATCGTCTGTGATACTGGCCTATCCCTCCCGTTATTCCTACTTCAGTACTCATTTCTGCATCGTTGAAGTTGTCCGTGGCCCGCAAGTCAACCATTCCCTGTTTGACTTTCCCTCGGCCTGACCACATCATGCATCCATGCATGTCTTTCCCGCAACACCTCATGTGCCCAGCCCGGGATGTACCCGCCTACCGAAAGACGAGCCCCAACGCCTCGTTTCGCCGTCCCACCCGATAAAATATACGCTCTCTCGACAGAGAAGACTTTTGCCGTTCGTCGCCAAATATGAGTATGTGGGTACCGAAAAATTTAGGTGTTGGATTTGGGGTCGCGAGAATTAGAGTCGCGGCGCATAACCCGCGCTCGAACTCTGCATGGTCCGATGCGCAAGTCAAGCCTCTTTCTCGAAGACTCATCTCATGATGCGTTTATTCGTCAACTTCGTCGTAGTCTTCAGAATCCTCGTCGCTGACATCGTCGTCATCGTTCATGACCACGTCCTTATCCGCGGCACCATCAGCTTGCCCGCTTAGATCTGCCCACGCAGCCGGCGTCGGTGTCGACAGCGTCCCTTCTTCCGGTGCGCCAGCCCCGGAGTCAGTAGCGGTCGGAGTTTCAACCTCCACCGTCGACGGTCCTCCTCGTCCACGGGCTCCACCGCCGCGACCCCGGCGCTTCTTGGGCCGTCCGTCAGGTAATGGCCTCGGCTTCTTTCTACGCCCGGAAGTGCCATCGCCGATCTGTCTCGGCGCTGCATGCGCATAGACCGTGACTTCGTCCGTCTCGCCCCTCTTCTTCTTCAAAGCCATCAGATTCTCCAAGAACCGTGTCTGCCGCTTGCGCTCGCCCGTCTTGTCCGCTGTGATTGGGATATGGATCCCATACTGCCTCCTGATTTCCTTCAGAGGATCATCTCTTGCTTCTGCCTCGTGCTTCGGTTCTAATCGCTTCTCCATGGTGTTGATTCTTGACCAGCTCGCAGCGAGCATATCCACTCCCCCGGGCAGACGCCGCAGTGCCGGCAGCGGATCTTCTCTGTCGTGTTCGGCGAATATGACCTCCGTGCCCAGATTCCGTGCCCATTGTCCCTCAAAGACCTTCCCTTTATACCCAAACATTGGCTTATCAGAGTGCAAATCCAAAATCTGTATGTCCGGAGCTGCGTCTGTTTCGCTCTGGTCGTCGGGGTTATCCGCCTTTTCCGCATTGGGATCCAACTGGGTCGGGTCGATGTCGCCTTCGTACTCTGGCTCGACTACGGGTTCGTCGTCATTCTCGTCATCCGACAGGATTCGGTGGTGCTTCGGCTCGTCTGGCTTCTTGTGCGGGCCAGCCCAGTGCTTGTAATGATACCCGCCTCGTCCTGAAACCGGTGCATTCCGTCTCCGATGAAGCAGCTGAGGAATGGAAAGGTCGATAGTGAGGTAATATGTCTACAATCCGGCGCACGTCAGTACTCTCCTATCTCGAACTTTGCACACAGTGACATCGAGTCCTCTCACCTCGGTCTCGGTTGTCGAGTACTCGTATTCCCACTCCGATTCGTCGTCCTCGTTGTCTTTGCTGGGTGCCCTCGGAGGCTGGTCCACAGACGCAGTTGCCGCCACCGCCGGCGCAACAGAGGACGTCGTCGCGTTCTTGGTCGCCATCATTACCGCGGTTCGTGGAGCGTAATTGCGACCGGCCGAGGTTGATGCATTTGTGTCATCAATCTGACTGATGATAATAAGAAGTCGACACAACCGAGTTTGCGATTGTCGTTTAAAGCATTTGTTGAGAAAGCAAAGGGTGCAATTGAGCGCGTGAAAAAAAGTTTGGACAACTCCGAGACCAGACCCTGAAAGCAGTCACAATTCGACAGGGGTTCTGTCCTTGATGGATGCGGGGCAATCGCGCCCAGTGCTCGACAACCCCTCTGCCCGGCTATCGCAAGTAAATTTCCCTGGACGCCCTCCGAATGAACGACGATGACAACCATCCCACCATTGACTCACAACGGCCGTGACTTAACAAGCGACGGAATTCTGGGGGCGCATTCCATTCCTTCTCTGAGATCGACTCAACCATTCCGAAAGTAGTACTACCGAGACCGAGCATAACACGGAATAACTCTCTCGCAATGTCAAATAAGGTCCACCTGCTGGACTACGTCGCCGGCAACGTTCGCAGCTTGGTCAACGCCATTGAGAAGGTCGGCTACGAAGTCGAATGGATTAGGAAACCCGAAGATGTCTCCAAAGCAGACGTACAAGTCACCGCCTTATACTCTTCCCGTGTACCAGGGCAACGACAACTAACAAACTCATTTACAGAAACTGATTCTCCCAGGCGTCGGCCACTTCGGCCACTGCCTTTCCCAACTCTCACAAGCAGGCTTCCTCCCCGCCATCTCTGCTCACATCGCCTCCGGCAAGCCCTTCATGGGAATCTGCGTCGGCGTACAAGCCCTCTTCGAAGGATCCCAGGAGGACCCCTCCGTGCCGGGCCTGGGCATTGTCAAAGGCCGCCTCGACGCCTTCGACCCCTCCACGAAATCCGTCCCCCACATCGGTTGGAACAGCGCAAACACAGGCGGCGCCTCCCTCTACGACCTCCGCCCACAATCAAAGTACTACTACGTCCACACCTACAAGTTCCCCTATGTCCGCGGCGAGCTCGAGGCCCAAGGCTGGACCGTCGCAACAGGTACATACGGATCCGAGACCTTCGTCGGTGCACTGGCAAAGGGAAACATCTTCGCGACGCAGTTCCACCCCGAAAAGTCCGGAGCAGCGGGCTTGCGCTGCCTCCGTGCCTTCCTCGACGGCTCTGGAGCGGCGGGCCTGGCAGGCGGCAACTCCATCATCACACCGAGCGCGGAAGCGCTGCCCTTCCAGGATGGGCTCACGCGGCGCGTTATTGCATGCCTCGACGTACGCACGAACGACCAGGGCGATTTGGTCGTCACCAAGGGTGACCAGTACGACGTGCGTGAGAAGACGGAGGGCAACAACGTGCGCAACCTCGGCAAGCCCGTCGAGATGGCCAAGAAGTACTACGAGCAGGGAGCCGACGAGGTAACGTTTCTCAACATCACCTCCTTCCGCGATTGCCCGCTCGCCGACGTGCCCATGCTGGAAATTCTCCGCCGCACATCCGAGACGGTCTTCGTGCCCCTGACGATCGGCGGTGGCATCCGCGACACGGTCGACACCGACGGGACAAAGGTGTCCGCGCTAGAAATCGCGACAATGTACTTCAAGTCCGGCGCCGACAAGGTTTCCATCGGGTCCGATGCCGTGCTGGCCGCAGAGGAGTACTACGGTGCAGGATGCAAGTTGTTCGGCAACACGGCCATTGAGCAGATTTCCAAGGCGTACGGCAACCAGGCCGTCGTGGTATCCGTCGATCCGAAGAGGGTATACGTTCCCAACCTGGATGCGACGCGCCACAGCATCATCAAGACGTCCACACCGGGGCCCAGGGGCGAGGAGTACTGCTGGTACGCCTGCACGATCAAGGGCGGGCGCGAGACGCGCGACATGGACGTCGTGGAGCTCGCGCAGGCTGTCGAGGCCATGGGCACGGGCGAGATCTTGCTCAACTGCATCGACAAGGACGGCACCAACAGCGGCTTCGATCTAGAGCTCATCAGCCAGGTCAAGGGCGCCGTCAAGATTCCCGTCATCGCGTCGAGCGGTGCGGGCCACCCGATGCACTTTGAGGAGGTGTTTGAGAAGACGACGACGGACGCGGCGTTGGGAGCGGGCATGTTCCACCGCGGGGAGTACACGGTGAAGCAGGTCAAGGATTTCCTCGCAGGCAAGGGGCTGAAGGTGAGGCAGTTTGAAGAGAGCTCATAGCCGGTGACATACCAACAGAACGTGGAATGATGTACTACGACGCCAATCGATGAAATTCATTTAGAAGTTTCAAAGATGATTTTGTTTATTGTGGTTGTTCAGTGCTACGTTGTCGAAAGGAAAGACTTGGATTTTTGACAATCTGATGCGAGCGCCGATTATATGTACAACCAAACTTCATTGTCATGATATCATGCCCACCGCTGATCAAACTAGCTTAGTCGTATCTTGTCGATCAACCAAGTCGAAGCAAACCCCAAGAAGCTGTACGTAGGAAAACCCTCACTCGAAAGGATGACTCCCCTTTACCGGCGATGAAAACTCCAAAGCCAAGCTCAGATAGATAGTAAAGAAACAGCCAGATCCCAGCTTATTGCCAGACACAGCAAAATCCTGCCCAAACACAAACGCGAAACTGAGATCCCTTTACTTTTCTGGTGAACCGATGCTTTTAAGTGGCGTTCGCTTTCCTGTTTCCGATTATCGCTGGTGATCCTGTGCTGATGCTATTTCTGGAAAGTGTGGAGAGATGTGCGTTGAAGCAGACGGAGGAAAAAAAATCAAAAGCCGAAAACTCCTCAACTGCCTAGCTTTCATAGCAAGAGAAAGAGAAAAACACACAAGTGACTGTTCATGAACTATACTTCCATGGCCATGAACAGCCACCTATTGCTCGTTACGTCCACGTCATGTGCCCAGCGGTCCAATGTCGTCAGCTCGAAGCCCACCCACTGCAGGCTCTTCATCAAAGATTTTGCGTCTTCCTCTTCGATACCACGGTCAATGCAGATGACGAGATGCTGGCAGTCGAGCGGACCGTCAACCAACTCCATCAGAGCCATGAGCCTGGGGTCCTGTTAGCTACGGGAGTTGTGTGAGGGATTCTAGGGTACATACACAGGCTTCAGGTCACGTCCGATGACGTTCCTGTCGAACAAGGCGAAGAGGGACTTTTCAGTCCCGTCGTCCGCCACAAAGGCCCGGAAACTCGCGCCGCCAGCAAAGTCCCAGATCTCCAACCACGCGGTGGCGGGGGCAGGGGCGGATGCTTTCGCAACCTCCCTGCCGCTACAGTGTGGCCGGACAGCCAGGTCCTCGTCGGACGGCGGAGTCTGCATAGAATAAACACCCGTCAGGCCGGAGCCACTCGAGCCGGTGTCCCTCTCACCGCGGAACACAGCCCTCATGGACTCGCAAAAGAATCTCTCACATTCTTCCCTGATCTGAAGTGCTGCCCCCCCTCGTCGGCTGATCCTCTTGCCGGGGACGTTGAGTTCACCGCGCTGGCGCTGCTTATGGGCCTTGGGAAGCAGCGCCAGCTCGTTGGACGCGGTAATGGCCGCGAGGGGGGGACTTGACGGAGGAGATGGTAGTCCTGAGGAGGGGACCTCAGGAATACCACTCGGCCCCTGTTGATAACGATGTTAGCATTAGCGTTGTGGTTCATGCATGCCAAAGTGTGTCGTGGATTGAATAAATGTGTGGGGTGCGGGGCGGTCTCGGGAAGAGCAGAGACAGAGGAGAGACCGCCGAGTGATCGGCGTTGCGCGTGTGAAGATGAGGCTGAAGAAGGGGGCGGGCGATTGGGAATGTGATGTTACATACCTGCGGCCCCGGTAGTGCAGTAGTGGAGACAGCGAAGAGACGCGGAAGGGTCGACAATGTAGCAGCTGGCGAGGACATTGGCCTGACGGACGACGGCCTCGCCATCATAATTACTACTACTGTAATTACACTGCTGTCTCATTGGCGCCATTGCGAATGATTTCTCGGGGTTGATTGTCTTGACTCGGTATTGGATTGTGGTTTGGTGGTAGATGCGGTTCTCGGGAGTTCGGAACCGGTTCGTCAGATAGAATAGAAGTAACCTAGGCGGGATTTGAATTCGGGTCTGAAGTGACTTCTTGGTGGATGGATTGAGAGTATTTTAGATTGACTGGCGATGAAGCTGTGAACGGCGGTTGCTAATTGTTGAGACGGAGTGTCGTCGGTGAAGTTTTTGCGAACAACGGTGGTTGACGGGTGCGTGAAAGTTACTACTTTGGCAGCGGTGAAAGAAAAGAGCGAGAGCAGCTCAGTAGGTGTGGGAAAGGCCGCTGAATACCTTTAAAACTATAGCGGAGTCCCAGAGCGTGGAAACGTCTAGCGCGGCGGAGAAGAGGGGAACCACTGCACCACCCACGGCCGCGGCGCAAACACGCCGCAGCAGTGGGCAACTTTCAACAAGGGGGAGGAGCCAACCACAGCCAGTGGACTGACGGGAGAACCACACAGGGCAGTCAGAACAGAATCAGCCATGCCGTCTCCGCCTTTCCTGATGTCTGCATTTTTTCCTTCCAATTCCAGCTGCTGGGTGATGAATGGATATCCATGTCTTTCTCCTCTCGCCAACACAATGCGCCTCCACGGCATGGCATTTCGATGCGTCAGATGTTTGCCATTGTCTGGAGCTTGCAACCTCTCGACATCGCACCGATTTGCCAGTGATGGACCTTTATGATTCACTGTGTTACTAATGCATGACCTTGAGGAAATAGTTATTGTTACGAAAACCACGGTCTTGGAAGGCATGTAGCAGCGGAGGGCCCGGTCTAGGCTTACGAAACCGGTCGAAATGTCCACTGCGGCGCCGCACAGGTTGCACTGTCGGGCACGTTTTCCGTTGGGCTGCTTTGCATTGTCTGCTTCTGCTTCGGCGTCGCTGGCTTCATCCAGGTTGCCAATGGTTCAGTTTCAATTAACCCGTTGCGTCTTCACAGGTCCTGTAATGGACCCAATACTCTTCTGTGAAGATCCCTCTGGCGTTCTAGCTTACTTTACCTAATCGACAGTGGACTAAACAGCTGATTCGAAGAGCAAATTAGTAGTCGCTAACAATCGCCATTTCGGCTGGACGCTCCCCATCCGGATCCGGCGCGGCGCTTGGCACTTTGACCAGTTTACAGTTGCGAAAGGAGCTCCCAGGGGAATCTGCACGAAAGCTGCAGTTCACATGCACGTGGACGGCGCTGAACCGAGCCCGAGCCTGCAGTAAGTGAGCCCAGTGCTCCAAAAACGGTGTACCGTACCCCTTCCCAACCCATCCATGGCATCACAGTGTTTGTGTCTTCTTATTGATGGATTCCACTCGCATGAGTAACCTTTCCTCGATCTTCACGTTCCTAAGGGATTCAACAAGGAAGTTGAGGCGATCGTGGTTCTCGTGACGGATTAGATCGTCGCATTGATGATAGATAACCTCATACTCCTGGCCATCAGCGCAATTACCTTTGGCTTTGCCTTATGCCAACGATTCCATTCCCCGTCACCCAAGCTTTCGAAACTCAGGGTCGTGGTTGGCTTATTCTGCTAGGCTTGCGTGGTCTTTACGCAGCACGTGTTTCTCGCATCACAAACTTCTGCCACCCGTACGACTCCTAGCCAAAACAGCACTCAGCACCGGCGCCTTAGTCAGCGGCCAGCAACGCGGTTCCGCAACATTTACACAAGGTACTCTGCCGTCAACGCAGCGATTCCCGCCCGGGAGCCCGGCATGCTCCTACCTTATGGACTTGGGTGGGTCGTGTTTCTGTTCGGGGTCACTTGACCGCCCAGCCGTTCCGCTACCCCACATACGTGATTGCGACCTGGAGTCATCGCCTCCGGGAGAATCTCACCACCTCCGTTACCCCTTGGCATCGCATGGGTTAAGCCGTTGGGAGGTTGCAATTGACAAAACCTATAATGCCATCGTATCACCTAAGACTGACCAGTTTGCCAAGAGAGTTTGAGTGCCCGAGATAGATCATGATGATTCATTCCATTACACTACACAGAGAAACATTGCCAGTCCGAAGAGAATCCGCCTAGGCGACGGGTTTTCTATGCTACGGCAGTCAGCAGTTAGCGGACTAGATGACCATCTCATCAAAACCTCGCCTGGGACACAAGCTGGATCAGCGCGAGCTGCATGAAAGCAAGCGGCGATTGGCTCCATTGATGATTGACCCTCAATACTGGTCCTGGTCAATCAGAATAATCCGTTCAGTATTGAGTATCCTGGACACAATTGCACAGAGGGCCAAGGCTGAAAGCACGAAACAGTAGCTCGCCGTTTCTAGAAGCCCTTTGACTTTCGTCTTCCCCTCTCCAAATCGTCTCCAAATGAGGGGGAGACCCTCAAAGTTTGCCGCACAACCGTTTGTTGGAGTTGCATCTGACAGACGAAGGTCGAATGAGGTGATCATACCCACAGTCCACACACCCTTCACAACCCCTCCTGCGACCACACACACTCTCATTCGTCTTCTCAAACGCAGTATGAATGGTGGAAAAGGCGCCGAGACGTACGAGTTGAATCTATATCCTCAGTGCCGACAGCAGCCACCCAGATAGGTAGGCGGCATAGGTTGCCTCCCATCTCAACCGCCCCTTATCGTCTCTTTCGCAGCTATCGATAATGCCTGGTGCGGGTGGGTGGGGGGTTGCGAAGCTATTGCTGGGCCAAACTGACCTCACCCAAGCTAATAGACTGCTGTCTTTGCTATTACCACCCGCACCCAAGAGCACTTGGCCGTCTGAGACTGGACCGTGTTGGTCGGAGATGAGGGGTCGGTGGGTGGCAGGTGTCCATCCTTTACCAACAGCTACGTTGAATGGAGGTCACAAGGTCTGTCTCTCTCCTAGCCGTATCAGCCCGATGGCCTTCTTCCACAACGACTCAGGTGCAAGCAGCTTCCGCAGGATCTGGCATTCTGGACTCTTGTCATCTCAACCACACCAAGAAAGTAGCAAATTGTGCAAGCTCAAGCCGAATCCGAATACCCAAAACATCAAAACCCGAGACACTTTGAAAGCAAAGCTACAGCGCCGCCCAGACCTCTTGACTACTATTCTCTCTCACTCTCATACACTGTCCCTCACCGCAAAACAAAGGGCAAGGGGCGGCGGGGGGAACGGTCACAACGGCGCTGCAATAAGACCCAGGGAACGGACATACTTCTTCATACACCTACATGACATGACTTATGTGGCTCATACGTATTCAACCGCGAGAACCGTGACGAACTTACACACACCTGTGGGAAGCGCGCGACCCTGAGTGAGACCCCTCCATGTTATTTGGTCAGCCTGACCTTTCCCACCCTTTCGTCTCGTGTCGAAGTGTCCTTTCGCCCGCCTTATACCTGCCTGACCTCGAGAGCCTTGACCTACTCCAAAACGGTCTCCAACCTAAATCCACCTAACACGCTTTGTTCTCCGATCCCTCCGGTCGCGCAGAAGGAGGGAACAAAAACCAAGCCACCCGTCGTCCCAAGATTTCGTGTCATTGAGTCGCGGGCCACTAGTTACTTCAATCTAAGGCGAAGAGAAACAGAAAAGAAGAAAAAAAAACGAGATCATGGTCGGACCCTCGACGAGTTCCATCCTGCGCCGCGATCTTCTCCAACGTCCATAGGTCTCCCGCCGCCGCAAAACCAACCCCGAACCCGCATATCGTGAACCGCCCCGGAACCAGATCCGGATGCGGAAGGAAAACGAACACCCTGCGGCGCAAACAAATAAAATAAAGTAATACGACGGAAAACATGGCGCCTAACATCATCGTTTCCCGTCCGACATTCCCAATGTACCTCCTCCCGTCCATAAACCTCCCCTTTCGCCGTCGGACAAACTCACCGCCAACAACGACGACAACTCCGGACGCAAGCCAAGTCCCCTCTCTTTCCTCCTCGCCAACATCGTCAACGAGAGACGAAACAATTACACCCCCAAACAGCCCCCCGCCCCCGCCCTCCTACCAAGATGCCATCATCACCTCCCCGGTTCCAGACCTGTCCGCGGCGACGGCGACGACCAAACAGAACCACCAGGAACGCCGTCCGTCGCGACTTACGCTGGCCCGAACGCAGCCCGACACCCTCCGCTGCTCGACCTGCTCGGCCGACGTCGCCTTCGCATCGCAGATCGTGAGCAAGGGCTTCACGGGCCGCTACGGCCGCGCGTACCTCGTCGCCGCGACGCCCCTGCCGCCGCCGTCGTCGCCGGGCAGCGTGGTCAACGCCGCCGCCGGGCCGGGGACGTTGGCGAACGTGAGGATAGGAAAGTGCGAGAACAGACAGCTGGTCACGGGGTGGCACGTCGTCGCGGATATTACGTGCCGTTTATGCAGCGCGAAGCTGGGATGGAAGTACGTCGACGCGAAAGAGTTGAGCCAGAAGTACAAGGTTGGCAAGTTTATCTTGGAGGTTGAGAGAGTCGTGCCGTTCCGGAGCTGGGAGGACGTGTCGGAGGGAGACTACCAGAATGCTTCCGAAAGCGAGCACGACGAGGACGTCGAGATGAGGGAGGTTGAGAGCGAGGCCGACAAGAATGTGGAGCGTTACAGGTACGAGGAGGACATGGATGGAGACGACTCCGAGCCCGAGGAGGTTGAGATCATGTTTGACTCGGAGGATGAAGATGATCTGGAGGATATGTTTTCCGGGACCTGGGACCCGGAGGTTGTGGCGAAGAGGCGGAGTCGCCGAGTGATGGCTATCCGGAGGAAGTAGAGCTTCGCTTGGAGAAGCTCCGATTAAGCCCCCCCCCCCAACTCATGAGATATCCGAGCCGGCTGCACGGCTTCTTCATTCAATCCGGCGTTTGAATTTTTTTCTTTTCTGTCTAACTTGCTAGCACACGATATACCACCACCGCTGATCGCGCAGTATGACATCTTACGGAGTAATACCCCCTCACATAGAGCTGATTTACGTAATAGTTGACAGAATTTACTTGGGTATTTGATTACGTGTCCCATGATTTGGATCACGAAGGCTTGAAGCCATTCTGCTTCAGCTTTCGTTAAGTAGCTGCTGATTGCCTGGACTATGTAGGCATGTTAGCCGGCTAAAACTTAGCCGCAAAGTGCACATAACCGCTTGTACGCTAACGAATCTGCTATATCTGACCTCCCCTCACCCTGCGTGCCACGCGATCATTTATGCCATGGGCTCCTCGGCAACGTAGTGCAAGTAAGCGCCCAAGAGCTTGATGCCCTCAATGTAGTTGCGCTTGTCTAGCTTCTCGTTAATGGAGTGAGCACCATCGGTAGAGCTACCCATGGGCAGGAGCAAGACGTTCTTGCCAGTGGCCTGCTCGAAGGTCAAGGTAACAGGAATGCTATGACGAGTCAGCAAAAGCAATACTAAAAGAAACAACGGATTTCTTACCTTCCGCCCTCACGAGTGAAGTCGGGCTGGACACCCCAGACACGCTCGGTAGCCTTGGCGGCAGCAGTGAAGTTCCAATGCTTGGGCGACGCAACCCACCACTTGCCGGTGTGCTGAGCCCAAACCTTGAGAGTGTTCTTGCTGTTGAGCTTGGCGAACTGCTCCTTCACATACTTGTAAACAGCCTCGTTGGTGGCCTCGATCTCCATGTTCGGCACGGTACGGATGGAAAACTTGCCAGTTACCTTGGCGGGGATCACAGTCTTCGCACCTGGGGCAGAGAAAGCACCCTCAATGCCGTGAACTGAGAGAGAAGGGTAACGCCATCTCGCCATGAGAGTAGGCTTCTTGTCTTCGAAGATGGTGGTCTTGCTGCCGAGGGACTCCTGAAGAGTTTCCATAGTGAAAGCAATGCCGTCGTAGAGAGTCTCCTCCTCGGCGGTAACAGGAGCGACCTGTTCGTTGATGCCGGGGATCTGAATCTTGCCATCGGTGTCAACAAGAGAACCGAGGACACGAACCAAGTCAGTCATGGGCTCCTGAGCAGTGCCGCCAAAGACGCCGCTGTGAAGATCAGCACCAGGGCCGGAGATCTCAACCGAGTAGTAGTTGCAGCCACGGAGACCGTAGGTCAAGCAGGGCTTCTCAGTTCCGAGCCAGTAGTTGTCGGAAATGCAGACAGCATCGGCGTCGGCAAAGTACTTCTTGGCTTCCGCCTCAATGAGATCGTCAAGACCTTCGGAGCCGTACTCCTCCATACCCTCAAAGCACATGAGGAGGTTAACGGGGAAGTCGATGCCGGCCTTCTGGTGAGCTTCGATGGCGTTCAACCAGCCAAGCACGGGACCCTTGTCGTCCGTAGAGCCACGACCGAACATGCGGCCCTTGTCGTCGACAGAAAGCTCGAAGGGTTCCGTGGCCCAGCCGTCGCTCTTTTCAGCAGGCTGGACATCGTAGTGACCGTAGACCAGAATCGTTCGCTTGTTCTTGTCGTTTCCGTATCTTCCAAGGACAACGGGCGGCAACTGCAGACCAGGCTTGTCAGGCTGCTCGCCGAGAGCGCGAAGCTCGACGGAGGCTCCGAGAGTCTTCAGCTCGCCGGCAAGCCACTCGCCCATCTTCACTACATCGGGACGGCGGGAGACATCGGCAGAGATCGAAGGAATCGCAACAGCCTTCCTGAGGCGTTCGATGAAGTGGTCGGAGTCAGCATCGACCTGCTTGAAGTAGCCGTCGAGGTTGGGAGCCATCTTGCGAGCTTGGTGTGCTTTTATTGCGGGGGTGAGGTAGGAACGGCGAGTATCAGCTATCCGGGTCTGCTGCCCACACGGGAGGAATTTAGGAGTTGAAGAAAGAAACTTTTGAACAGTCTGAGGGCGGGCAAGACCGCTCAACAACGAGGTGCGGGGCATGACGCCGGGCTGGACCTTCTACATCGGGCGCAATAGAGCTGACCAGAATTCTGCTGCGCAACGAGTACCATAACCACCGCATGCACCTGCCCACAGCTCGGATAGCGGGGTTCTCAATGCGTGGCGCTTCGGCAAGCACCAGCCGTATCAGTCATAAGAAGTACTAGAGATGGAGCAAGGGACCCCCTTCGGGGGGTACTTGTTATTAAAAGTATGTATTTAGAGAAACTTCGCGATACTAACCTAGCTTCCTTTATAGCTTAGTACTACTACTACTATTACTCTTATCTCCTTAATATTAATAAGGCTACTTACTAGCCTAGTTCTATATATTAATAACGCCCTAAACCTTTATGAAGTATTTATAATAGATTATTATATCCTTAGGGACCCTTAGATAAGTATACTCCTTATACTCTCCTTACTTTATTATATAATAAGTCTTATAAAATACTTTCTTTAATAAATTAAAGCTCTATTTATTTTAAAAGCTATTAAAGTTGATATTTATATAATAAAGTTATAAAAATAGATTATAAGTTATATTTAGATTATTAAATTATATAATAAGTTCTAAACTTAACTTAGGAATATACTAACTTACTCTTAATAAGTAAGAGTAATTACTTCTAAATTAATTTACTCCCTAGATTTAATATTTATAGCTTTTATAATAATATCTTAAATATATAAAATACTTTTTTATTATAATAAGAAGTAATTACTAGAGTATTACTAAGTTAGAGTTGATTTATAATAAATAATTAAATTAACTTTATTATTATATATCTTATATATTAACTCCTAAGGTTTTTAAAACCTCTATTATAAGGCTATTAAAGTTAATAATACTTTTTATAAATATAGAATAATAGAAAGTAATAATAGCTTTCTAGGTATTTAAAAAGTATATTATATATAATAGAGTATATATAATAGGTTAAACTTATATAATAAAGTGTAATTACCCCTATATAGCTAAACATAGGTAGTAAAAAAGGCACTAGAAGATAGAGTAAGGGACTAGCTAATTGCTAATGTGTGGAGCTGCTAAGGCTATCCAAATGTTACGACCGCAAGTAGCGCCGCACCGCAATAAGCGGGCGCGCGCGTAGCGTAATATTAGATAGCATACGAGTTAGAGGCGTTATGAGCATATAAGGGCTTATTTATATATAAATATATATAATAAGAGCTTAGGTTATATTATAATTAGATATAAGGACAGCTTTACTTATATAACTATAAATAATATACTTATTTAACCCCGGTTTCTAACCCTTAATTATATATAGGATCCTTATTATTATATAGTAATATAACCTTATTATATAACTTATATATCTTTATAAATCTAAATTAGTTATTATAATAAGTTATTAAAGTAATAAATCTACTAGTATATAATTATCTAATATAATATATATATATTATATAAACTTAATATATTTCTAAGAAGCTTATAGAGTTACCTATAGTTATAATAACTATACTATAAGATACTAAGGTAATAAAGCTCTAAGATAAAGCTATTACTAATCTTTAGTATAAGATTATAAAGCTATAATTAGCTTAGTAAAAGAAGTATAAAGAGAATAAAGCTCTTTAATAGAAGTTATAAGAAGCACTTAAAATAAACCTAATACTACTTAAGGTTAGTAATAGTAATAAGATACTTTATTCCTAATAATACTACTATTATTAATAATAACCCTAGCTAGTTTAGCTTAATTATACTTTAGAATATAGGAGGCTAGCTTAGATATTATAATAATAAATACCTAGCTACTTAGGGAGCTTATCACTATACCTAAACTAAGTATAAACTACTTTAAGGACTTTTAAATAAAGTTCCTAAAGGATTACTACTTAAAGGGATCTATAAATTAGATTATATAGTTAATATAAGTATAACTATATTTATAGTATATAGAGTTACTCTAAGCTCTAGCCACTGCATAGTGATTTTACCTACTTAAGTGTACTAGACCTTCTAACTCCGCGCCTCCTAATAATACATAGCCTTTAGTTATATAATTATAACTTTCCTAACTATAGCTATACTTATACGTGCCCTACTAGATAGCCTTACGATCTTTAGCTTTATATTAATAAAAACGTGGGTTTTAATTATTTAATAGACTACAAAACTATTAACCTTTCCTCTCGTATACTACCCGCGCTACTAATACCGCCTCTATTACCGCTTCGTCCGCTAGTAGTCCTCTTATTTAATTAGGTTAGCTAACGACTTCGTAGCTATACTATTATTAGTAACGCTCTCTTTATTAGTTAGTATAAGCTATACTTACTAACGTTCCCCTAAGGGGCCTAGGCTACCTCTGCCTTAATAATATAGAGGATATGCTTAAAGAAGGGCTACTCTATAGGGTATATAATAACCTACCTAGCTTTTACTACTAAGTCTACTTACTTAGCTATAATATAATAATAAGTATCCCCTCTAGGGGTATTAATAAGAGCCCTTTTAAGGGCTATATTAATAATATACTCTCTATATATAATAGAGTAGTTAAAAAAGGAGCGGGTTTTATTAATTATATTAATATTAAACTCTCTAGTAAGCTTTTATATATTATTAGTATTAAAGGGCGTGCTTTATATAAGCTTAGCGTTTTTATATATAGGGTTTAGTATTAATATAGTTAAGGATTTATTATAGGTTATAGGGATAAGAATAAGGAAGAGGGAGAGGTATAAGGCCCTACTTATAGCAAAGCTTCTTATACTTCTAGCTATAAGAACCTCTTGAGAAAGATCTCTTTGGTTAAGGAGTTATCTTATATAATAGCTTTTATAGTACCTTACTAGAAGGTTAACCTTTTAAGTTAAGGAGTTATCTTATATAGTAGCTTTTACCTTACTAGAAGGTTTAGCGAGGGCGTTTCTAAGCTATAAGAGCCTTAGTAGCCCGTTTAGCTCTAATATAATTAGCCCTAGTATAGCGTATGTCTAACTTTATATAAGGTTTTACTTATAAGTAGTAAGAATATATAGGGTTCCTATATTATTTTCCTTAACTAGTAGAGGGTATAAGTTAAAATACTTATATAGTATTTCCTAAATTATACCTGCGAACTAGGTGAATTTATTATAGTCTTTTTATAAAGGGGCTGCAGTGTAATTCCGATCTTAATAGAGTTACTCTTAGGGATTACTTAATTAAGTTCGGAATTACGCCGCAGCCCCTTCGCAAAAAGACTATAATAAATTCACCTAGTTTATAAGTATAATTCGGGAAATACTATATAGGTATTTTAACCTATACCCTCTACTAGTTAAGGAA
>JAVHLU010002669.1:0-16457 GCA_036785755.1 Colletotrichum ledebouriae
CTAGGTAAGCCCTAGGTAGCTCCTTAAGGTAATAAACCTAGGTAGAAGCCTAGGTAGGCTTAACCTAGGCGTAGCTTATAATACTATCCCCCCTCCTAGCTAGTCCCCCCCTAGGTATAGGCTAGGTAATTATTATTATTTATAACTAGTCTATATAGGGCTTTATACCTATTTACTATAGCAGTCTTTATAATAGCCTCTATAAGCTAATAGGTAGGCTTTATATACCCCTCCTACTTAACTAGGACCTCGCGCTTCTACTCTTATCTAACTACTTTTTATTATACTATATATATCTTCTCTATATATTACTTAAATTCGCTATTATTAGCTATAATTAGTAATAGCTAGGGGTCTATCCTTATTTATATAAATAAGGGGTCCTCTAGTACCCTCTAGAGGAGGTCTATATAGAACCTTATGTAGATATTACTAAGTATATCTAACTTAGCGATATATAGGCTTAGGACTCTAATTATAATATATTTATAATATAACTATAATAGCTTCTTATTAGGCCTAGGGCTTTTATAGTTAGCTATTAAAAGCTAAATCTTATTACCTACTTAGTACTCCTCTATAAGTATCCTATACTAGTTTATATTCTCCTCGCTATACTATTAGGTAGCTATAATACTAATTTAGATAAAGTCTACTACTTCCTATAGTCTTATTACTAGGAGGGTAGCTATAATATCCCTAGAGGGGGTTTCTTCTATTATATTATCTATTATAAGTATAGGGTTAGTATAGTACCTATATTTTAAGAAGAATAGCGAGAGCCTAGTTATATTACTAACTTTATTATAAAGCGCTAGCTAAGTAGTAAGTAGGAGCTACCCCTAGTTATCCTATACCTAGGTTATAAATACCTATAGTATAGCTTATATCTCCTAGTTCTACCTCTTAGTATTATTATTAGTCTATAGGTAGTATATAGTACTTAATAGCCTCCTTATACTAATAAGGCAGTAGAATTTAGCCTAGAAGTAGCTTACCTAGTTAAGCCCTTAATTACTAATAATATTATATAAGAACCTATAAAACTAGAAGTAGGAGGTAAAGAACTAGTAAGTATAAGCTTTTATCTCTATAATACCTATCTCCTCTAATATTACTAACTTACCTAGCTTATTTATTATAACCTATAAGTATTAGCTAATATTATCCTTTATAAGTAGTAAGTTTATAATAAAGTCTATTAAGAGGTCTAAGTATAACTAAGTAGGTACTAGTAAGGGCTTTAGGAAGCTCCTCTTAGCTTACCTCTAGATATATATCTCTTATTAGATATTATAGTTCCTTATAAATCTCTATATTATTTATAATTATCCTAGCTAATAGAACTCCTAGCTTATTATTTCTAGTATACTATTATAGCCTAAGTAAGTAGTTATACTTAAGTTATAGCTCTATTAGATAATCTTTATATAGAGCTCCCCTAGTAGGTTATTATTATCCTCCCTACTAAGTACCTATAGCTTCCCCCTAAATATTAATCTCCCCTAATTATTAATATTATACTTACTAATTTAAACCTTAGCTTTTATATTTAGTAAGAAGCTCTAAACCTAGTAGGTAATTATATAATATATAGCTTTATATATTATATTTTTCTTTATAGTTTCTAGCTATAGCGCTTATAGTTTAGGGTTACTATTAAAGACTATAGTATTTAGGATATTAGTATAGCCCTTTTAACTTCTCCTTACTAGGGGGCTAACTATAGGGTCCTTATAGGGGTAGGTATAATATAGTATTAGCTATAAGACCCTCCCCTATTTCTACTTATTATCCTACTCTTATAGTATATCCTAGTCCCTCTTAGAGAGGGTATTAGGGGCTACTACTTCCTTACTAGGGTAGTATTTAATAGTAAAATTATATTAAGATAGCTCGTCTACTTATTAGCTCTAGCGCTTTATAAGGCGCTATTTCTTTATAAAGTATTTAAGCCCCTAGTAGTTAGTTAGTACCTTAAAAGTAGTTATATTATATAGCTCCGCCCTCTATATATATAAGTAAGAAAGGATTACTAGGAGCTCCTTATTATAAATAAGGTAGTTATACTCTATAAGTAAGAGCTTCTATAAGTAGAATACTACTAGATACTAAGTACTATCTAGGTTAACTTATAAGAGCACCCCTCCTAATATAAATCCTAAATAATTAGTTTTAATAATAGTCTTATCTTCTAAATAAAACAAATAAAGTACTAGCTAGGTATTAAAAAGCTACTTAAGCTATAAGAAGGCTTATTCTTAGTTATCTCCCTATTAGAACGTTATATTCTTCCTAATAAGTAGTATAAGTAGTTTAATAATATCCCTATATTCTAATATCCCTATACTATAATAATTTATAAACCCTAGGAAGCTCTAGACTCTTTTTAGGGAGGTAGGGGGTAACTACTTAGTAATTACCTAGAGTTTCTTAGGGTTATAGGAAAACCCTCTCTTATTATTATAATAAACCTTATATATTTAACCCTCTTAACTAAGAACTTATACTTCATAGGGTTAAGGTTAAGGCCTATATCCGCTAGCCTCTAGAACACCTCTTAGACCTTCTTCTTATAGTTTTCCCTTATTCTATTAGAGTAAATCAATATATTATTTATATAAATAGTAATAAAGTTATTAAGGAAATCCTATAGGGTATTATTAATATATCGCTAGAAGCTAATAGGGGCGCTAAATAAGCTAAATAAGTAGATTACTTATTTTAATAACTTATATTAGGTATAAAATATTATTCTCTCTTAGTACTCCTCTACTACTCTTAACTTATAAAAAGCTATTATTATATCTAGCTTAGTATACTACTTAGCTATACTTACCTAGCGTAGTATCTTAGAGATTAATAAGAGGAGGTAGTAGTCTTTCTTTATAATTATATTAAGAGCCCTATAGTTAATATAAAAGCGAATTCCCTTACCTAGCTTCCTTATAAAGAGTACTAATACCCTAGTAGGTAAGCTACTAGCCTTAATAAACCCCTTATCTAGGAGGTCTTATAGGGTCTTTTTTAATATTAGTAGCTTTTCTCTTAATATACTATAGAGGGGGCCCTAGGGGAGTAGTAGCTCCCTCTTATTAGGTCCTAGTATAAAGTTAATCTAATAATTTACTCCTAGTTACTTAGGGGGTAGTAGATAAGCCTTATTAAGGTTAAATAGGTTAAGAAACTCCTTTAAGACCTAATTTAGTAAATAGTATTATTAATCCTCTTTTAGTCTTAGGTTTAAGGCTTTCTTAATATTAGCTAAGCTAATAGCTTATATTAGTACCTTTTTAATACCCTCCTAGTACTTACTCTATTATCTTACTAGGTATTAGTAGATTATAGAGAATAAGGATATATTAAGGAACCTTATAGCTCTTATTTCTTTTATAAGGGGAGTTTCTTCTTAGTCCTTTAGATATAGCCTAACTTATCCCCTCCTATAGTATACTTAGTAAGCTAGAGTATTATAAATAACTTAGCTCTATTCTATCTAAGGGCGCCCTAAGAGGATATTAAGGTCTAGACTATTAACTATATATATAAAGATATACTAAGTATAGCTACTTATTTCTAAGTTAAATGCTATTATACCTAATATATTACTTTATAATAATCTACTAAGGGTATACCTTCTTATAAGTTAGTATGTCTTCTTAATATATAGAAAGTAGAGGTATTAGACTAAGGAAAGGTTAATTATTATATAAGTATTACTCCTAGTATTTACTAGGATATAAGCTAGATATCCTCTATTAACTCTAACTTAAATAATAATAAGCTTATTATTAACTAGTTATTCCTATTTATATTCTTCCTAACCTAATATCTCCTCCTTAGTAGGCTCTAGGGCTTAATTTCACTCTAGAGTTAGTCTTTTCCTAACTTTTTATTTTCTTCTAAGGAGTTAGTTACTACTTAGTAATTATTTATAACCTTATAATATACTATTTCTTCTTTTAAGGTTTTTATTCTTATAACCTTAAGTAGCTAGTCCTCCTTATTAGGGTAGTACTAGGTAATATAACCTCTAGCTCTATAAGTATAATAAGTATAGGGGTCCCTTATACCCTTCTAAGGTTATTAGTATTATACTAGGGAGGTACCTAAAGAGGATCTGGAGTTTTAGTAATTATAGCGTCTTACTTCCTTAACTTATAAGATATATATAGCTCTAGTTATATAAGTATCCCCCTTAGTATCCTTAGTAATAAGCTTCTAGTAGGTTACTAGGTAGTTACTAATAACCTTCTAGCGCTCTACTTTCTATATAATACTCTAGACCTTTAAGAGCTAGTTATTATAATTAGCTAGTAAGTTAATAATAATTAGCTAGTCCCTTAGCCTAGGGGTAAGAGAGGCCTCTAAAAGTAAGATCTAGACTTAGCTAGGCTAGTTTATACTACTTATATTAGCTAGTATTTACTTAAATCTTAATAAGAAGGTTACTAGGGATTTATTCTCTTTTTACTAGAGGGTTTATAGTTAGGCTATAGCTTATAACTAGATATTTAAGTCTTTATATATCTAGTCTAAGTAAGCTATAAAGTCCTTAGGGTTATATTTCCCCCTGCTCCTGCTAGCTCTATAGAAAATAGAGACTACTTACTAAGCTATAGTATTTAAATAGGAGTTAATAAGGTATTATACCTCTATATCTATAGTATAAAACGCCCTATTTATAATAATCTTATACCTTATTTATTATACCTAGATAATATATTCCTTCTACTTACTTAAAAACTTTAGGAGTAGGGGTAGTAGCTTCTAATATATTATACTAAGTATTACTAGTACCTTACTAGTAGTACTTATAGGGGTCTATATAGCTATATATTAGCTATTCCCCTACTTAACCTCCTATAATTATTACTAGAAGAACTCTATTACTACTATTAAATTAGCTTATAATAGCTTATCTTAAGTTTTAGCTATATTACTATTAATTATCTTACTAACTAGTAAGGAGTAGCGCTTAACTAACTAGTAAGGAGTAGTGCTTAACTTATTGTTATTGTTATAGTAATAAGCCTAAATATATAAGGGGTTAGACCTAAGTTTATTTAATAAGAGGTTATTATAATATTATTTATTTAAGCTAAAGAGGAAAAGGGGAAGTTTTCCTCTCTAGTAGAGATTTTACTAGTTTATAGGGAATAACTAGGTAGGCCCTAGGTAAGCCCTAGGTAGCTCCTTAAGGTAGTAAACCTAGGCAGAAGCCTAGGTAGGCTTAACCCGGGCGTAGCCTATAACACCTAGGTATAATAAATAAAGCATAAGATTACTATAGATAGGGCGTTCTATACTATAGATATAGAAGTATAGTACCTTATTAACTCTTACTTAGATACTATACCCTAATAGGTAGTCTCTACTTTTTATAAAGCTAGGGGGGGTAGGGGAAAATATAACCCCGAGGACTTTATAGCTTACTTAAACTAGATATATAAGGACCTAAATATCTAGTTATGAGCTATAGCCTAATTATAAACCCTCTAGTAGAAAGAAAATAAATCCCTAGTAACCTTCTTACTAAGATTTAAATAAATACTAGCTAATATAAGAAATATAAATTAGTTTAATTAAGTCTAGATCTTACTTCTAGAGGCCTCCCTTACCCCTAGGCTAAGGGAGTAGCTAATTATTATTAACTTACTAGCTAATTATAATAGCTAGCTCTTAAAGGTCTAGAGTATTATATAGAAAGTAGAGCGCTAGAAGGTCTCTAGTAACTACTTAGTAACTTATTAAAAACCTATTACTAAGGATACTAAGGAAGATACTTATATAGCTAGAGCTATATATATCGTATAAGTTAAGGAGGTAAGACGCTATAACTACTAAAACTCTAGGTCCTCCTTAAGTACCTCCTTAGTATAATACTAATAGCCTTAGAAAGGTATAAGGGACCCCTATACTTATTATACTTATAGAGCTAGAGGTTATATTACTTAGTACTACTCTAATAAAGAGAACTAGCTACTTAGAGTTATAAAAATAAAAACCTTAAAAGAAGAACTAGTATATTATAAGGTTATAAATAATTACTAAGTAATAACTAACCTTTTAAAAAAAGATCAGAAGTTAGAAAAGGACAAACTCTAGAGTAAGATTAAGCCCTAGAGCTTACTAAGGAGGAGATATTAAGTTAAAAAGAATATAAATAGGAATAACTAGGTAATAATAAGCTTATTATTATTTAAGTTAGACTTAATAGAGAATATCTAGCTTATACCTTAGTAAATACTAGGAGTAATATTTATATAATAATTAACTTTTCCCTAGCTTAACGCCTTTACCTTCTATATATTAAGAAGAGATACTAACTTATAAGGGGGTATATACTTAGTAAATTATAATTAAGTAATATACTAAGTATAGTAGTATTTAACTTAGAAATAAGTAGTTATATCTAGTATATCTTTATATATATACTTAATAGCCTAGACCCTAATATCCTCTAAGGACGCCCTTAGATAGAATAGAACTAGGTTATTTATAATACTATAGCTTATTAAGTATACTATAAGAGGGGATAAGTTAGGCTATATCTAAAGGACTAGGAAGAAACGCCCCTTATAAAGGAAATAAGGGCTATAAGGTTCCTTAATATACCCTTATTCTCTATAATCTACTAATACCTAGTAAGATAATAGGGTAAATATTAGGAGGGTATTAAAGAGGTATTAGTATAAGTTATTAGCTTAGCTAATATTAAAAAAGCTTTAAACCTAAAACTAAAAGAGGATTAGTAATACTATTTATTAAGCTAGGTCTTAAGGGAGTTTCCTAACCTATTTAACTCTAATAAGGCTTACTTATTACCCCCTAGGTAACTAGGGGTAAACTACTAGATTAATCTTATATTAGGATTAGATAAAAGGGAGCTACTACTCCCCTAGGGCCCTATTTATAATATATTAAGAGAAGAGCTACTAATACTAAAAAAGACCCTATAAGACCTCCTAGATAAGGGGTTATTAAAGCTAGTAGCTTATCTACTAGGGTACTAGTACTCTTTATAAGGAAGCTAGGTAGAGGATTTCGCTTCTATATTAATTATAAAGCCCTTAATATAATTACTAAGAAAGACTACTACCCCCTCTTACTAATCTCTTAGATATTATACTAAGTAAGTATAGCTAAATAGTATATTAAGCTAGATATAATAATAGCTTTTTATAAGTTAAGAGTAATAAAGGGGTATTAAGAGAGAATTATATTCTATACTTAGTATAAGTTATTTAAGTAAGTAGTTTACTTATTTCGCCTAATTAATACCCCTAATAGCTTCTAGTAATATATTAATAATACTTTATAGGACTTTTTTAATAGCCTTATTACTACTTATATAAATAATATATTAATTTGCTCTAATAAAATAAGGGAAGATTATAAGAGAAAGGTCTAGGAGGTCCTCTAAAGGCTAGGAAATATAAGCCTAAACTTTAACCCTATAAAGTATAAGTTCTTACTTAAGAGGGTTAAATATATAAGGTTTATTATAATAGCAGGAGAGAGTCTTTCCTATAACCCTAAGAAACTCTAAGTAATTACTAAGTAGTTATCCCCTATCTCTCTAAAGGGGGTTTAGAGCTTCCTAGGGTTTATAAACTATTATAATATATTTATACTAGAATATAGGGATATTATTAGACTACTTATACTACTTATTAAGACGAATATAACGTTCTAATAGGGAGATAACTAAGAATAAGCCTTCTTATAGCTTAAGTAGCTTTTTAATACCTAGCTAGTACTCTATTAGTTTAATCTAGAAGATAAGACTATTATTAAAACTAATTATTTAAGATTTATACTAAGAGGGGTATTCTTATAAATTAATCTAGAGTGTCATAGCGCTGGGATTGGACCTACTGGAATTTCAGGTCACGTGACTTGCGGGTTATGTAATTACTAAGCGACTCTTTAGCCTTCTAGGGCTACGCTAGCCTATAGTTAGACTTTTCCCTTCTTTAATATAGAATCTACTTAATATAATATAATTAAAGTATACTAACCTTTGCCTATTCGCTATTCGTTATACTATTCTATATTTATTACCCTTTCTCTAGAGATAGAAGTATAATATCTTAATTAACTATTACTACCCTTACCCTATTAATTAACTAATATAAGTATAGCACCTAACCGAGCGCTAAGCTAACTAATCTATGCCCTAACCGACCTGAATTTAATTAATACCCCCCTCTACCCTATAATAATATGCTAAATAAGACCTAACTAGCTAGCTATAGTTATAAAGCTATAACTACGCTTATGCTTAATACTAGAAGGCTCCTTAAGCCTTATATTAAAGCCTTTTAACGCTACTATACTATATTACCTAATTATAATACCCCCCTGCGCAAAAGCCTAAAGATTTTTAACTTAAATAAACCTATATATAAGTAACCTATTAAAGGCCTATTTATAAACCTTGATATAGAAGGATATAAGAGCCTAGCCTAGAGCGCTATTACTAAGTTATAGAAGTTCTTTAACCTCCTTATTATTAATTATAATTACTTAGGCGAAAGCTAGAAGGTTACTCTTACCCTTAATAGTATAACGTAGCTATTCTAGAATAACCCTAACTTAACCCTTACCTAGATTTAAGACTAGCTTATAAAGAGAGCTGCTTAGGGTACTAAGTCTTAGGCCCTATATACTAGATATATTACTATAAGTAATAACCTCTATACGCTCTATAATACTACCCTATACTTAGAGTATAAGAATTAAGAGCTCTATAAGTAGCTAGGCGATACCTATATTACTAGTAATAATACTAAATAGTCTGCTATACTTAAACGCTATTAAGAAGAGCGTAACTAGGCCTAATATAACGCTACTACTATTACTAAGGAGCGGGATAAGGTAAGGGATACTAATAAAGCCTTACTCTAGCGCTTTAAGTATAATATAACTACTACGCCTCCCCTAGTAAACCCTCCTTCTAGTAATTATAACGCTATACTTTAGGCGATCCTTAACTAAATAATATACCTTAAGAGTTAGGTCTGCTCTAGCTCGCCTTTATTAACTATTAGTAGTAATAATACCTAGTCTACTAAGATACCTAAAGTCCTTATTTTTATAAGTATTAAGAGCGCTAATCCTAAGTACCTAAAGTTTAATACCTAGCTTTTTTATATTAAAATACGCCTTAATAATAGAGAGTACTATAGCGAGTCTTAATACTTTAAGTATATACTCTCACGCCTTAGAGGAACTACTTATAACGTTCTATCCCCCCTCCTCTTAGGGGACCTACCTTAGATTACTATAGTAAAATAACTTATTAAAGAGCTACAGGGTATCTTTATTAACCTAGTTTAATATAATAAGGCCTAGATAAAGCTTAATACCCTTACTATCTTATTTAAGGATATCTAAGTTAAATAAGCTACTTTTACTAAACTTATTTATAAAGCTAAACTCCTAGAGTCTTAATAGCGCTAGAGGTTCTATAAGAAGCTACCCGCCTCCCTCTAGAACTAGTACTCTATTTATTATATAAATAGCGCTCTTAATTTCTAGGACTATACTACTTAGGTCTATACTATAGCTTATATTATAACGCCTCCTAATACCTACTTAGCTAACTAAACTACTATACGAGGTCCCGCCCTAGTAGCCTATATTAATCTTTCTAGGGGAGGAAACCCCCGTACCTAAGCTTATACTAACTAGGGCTATATCTCCGAGGCTCTATATAAGAAACTCTATAACTAGGGCGCCTATTTTATCTATAATAATACTAGTTATACCTCGCGGGATTATCCCTATAAGCAGGCTAAGCCTACTATAAGCATTACTAAACCTACTAAAGCTACTAGTAATAACCTAGAGCTAGTAGAAAACTAGAGCCCCTAGTAAAAGCAGACTCCCTACTAGGGGAGACCTAAAGAGATTAGTAATTAGTAATAGTATTTATTAACTTATAACGACTAATTAGTAGTAAACTACTAGAGAAGGAGTTAGTTCTAGTTTATAATAGATATAATATATATCTTAAAGCCCTTCTTAATACTAGAGTAAATAGCTACGCTTTTATAAATACCTATATAGCCCCCTTACTAAGGGACTTTTACTATACTAAATATAATACGTTATACCGCCCTATCCTAGCTACTAGGTTTAATAGTAAGCTATTAGATATTATAACTAAGGTATAAATAACCTATATATAAGTAGACCGCTAAGAATTAATATAAATACCCCTCCTCTAACTTAATATAAGGAGATATAACCTTATCCTTAGCTACTTATAGTTTAACTACTATAATATTAGTATAGATATATACTATTAGTGTTTATATTAGCTAATTAATACCCCTATAGTATAAGACCTCCTCTAAATAATTATAAGGGATACTAAAGACCTCCTTTAACCTATTAAGATCGATACTAAGTATTAGCTTAATATAGAACGCTATTAAGCTATATTTAAGGCTAAGGAATAGCTCTATAACTCCTAGAGGAACGCAGGGAGTAAGATAAAGGCCCCTATAAAGATTCTATAGCGAAGTAATACGCCTAAGGACTTAGGATATAATAATAACTTATAAAGAATAAATATAGCGTTAAAAGGGGCGTAAATAGTAAATTGGACCTAACTTATGCTATATTAGAAGCCTAAACCCCTTAGCCCTGAGGCCTAATAGGTAAGGGAAGACCCTAATATAGCGCTTATTAGCGCTTGATACGGTCCACGTAGTAGGCGAAAATTATAGGTGAAAATTCTATGAATTTCAAAGGTTTTTCTTTAAAGGCGATAAGCCCTTTTATAAGGGTTAACGCATTTAGGTATATTTAACGCGTTAAACGCGTTAGATACCCTTAAGCGGGATAACCGCGCTAAGCGTATTTAGTATTAATTACTTATATAAGAAGAAAAAGGCGTTAACTACGATATATAATATAAAGTTTAATTTATACCTCCTATTATAGTAATATACTAGTAAGTAGAGCTATACTATTATATATAAGTAACTATATATAACCTTACTTCCTTTTCGTTCTATATATTTTATTATATCCTACTTTAGGCTAAGGGAGTCTTAGGCGTGGTATTAGTTATCTTTAAGAGGTTAGGGTAATCCTTATTCTTATTATTAATAATCTCTTTAGCTATAACTAAGAGTTAGTTAATATTAATACTATAAGTAATAGCTAGTTAGGTATTATCCTTATATTACTCTAGGAATAGGTAGTAAGATTCGTTACTAACCTTAGGGTATGCCTTAGTAATGCTATTATCTTTAATTATAGTGATTAAGGTAGCGAGGGAGGCGATATTAATATAAAAGCCTTAAAGGTTAATAGCGTATTTATACTAAAAGTTAGCTATATCTATAGCTTTAGGGTTACTAAGGTCTAAAAGAGTATAGATAGCGCTCGAGTTATTACTATTAACTATAGCCTAACTAATATAAGTATTATCCTTAGTATATATACTAGGAAACTCGTATTATAATATCTACTTAATAATAAAGAATAGTAATATAGCGCTAAACTCTAGGTTACTTATAATTTATTTAGTTATAAATAAGTTAAGGGCGCAGATATATATATATAGACTAAGGATAATCGAGCTATTCTAGATAAGTATATATAGGGTAAGGCGTTTAGTATAATAAGTAGTAATAAGGTTAGTAATATTAAAGAATTAGAAGCGCTAAAGGTATATATTACTTACCTCCTAAGTAGTTAGGAACCTTATATAGGAATAGGTAAGGTAATAGAGGCTAGCGATATAAGTATAGGATTACTAGTTTATAATAACGATCTTCTTAATAATAGTAGTAGCGTTAGGCGTCTTAGTAGAGCTAGGTATATTAATAGCGTTAAAGGGGCTAACGTTAGAGGAAGGATTAATATTAGGGCGATCCTCTAGGCTAGTAGCTAACGCTATATACTTAGTAAATGGCCTCTGGCCACTGCATAGTGATTTTACCTGCTCAAGTGCAACAGACCTTCTAACTCCGCGCCTCCTAATAATATATAGCCTTCGGTTACGTGATCATAACCTGATAACCTCCTAAGTTACTAACTACCTTTCCTAACCATAGCCGCACTTATATATGCCTATCACACTAGATAGCCTCACGATCTTTAACTTCATATTAATAATAACGTGGTTTTTAATTATTCAATAGACTATAAAACTATCGACTTTTCTTCTCATATACTACCCGCGCCGCCGTTAAATACCGCCTCTATTACCGCTTCGTCCGCTAGTCCTCTTATTTAATCGGGTTAGCTAACGCCTTCGTAGTAGCTATACTATCGTTAGTAACGCTCTCTCTATATTAAAGTAGTTAGCGCAAGCTATACTTACTAACCCCTAAGGGGCCTAGGCTACCTCTGCCTTAATAGTGCGGAGGACCTGCTTAAAGAAGGGCTATTCTATAGGGTATATAATAACCTACCTAGCTTCTACTACTAAGTCTACTTACTTAGCTATAATATAATAGTAAGTATCCCCTCTAGGGGTATTAATAAGAGCCCTCTTAAGGGCTATACTAATATTATACTCTCTATATATAATAAAGTAGTTAAAGAAGGAGCGAGTTTTATTAATTATATTAATACTAAACTCTCTAGTAAGCTCTTATATATTATTAGTATTAAAGGGTATACCTCGCGGAGGCTTAGCGTTTTTATATATAAGGTCTAATACTAATATAGTTAAGGGATAAGGATAAGGAAGAGGGAGAGGTATAAAGCCTTACTTATAGTAATAGAGCTTCTTATACTTCTAGCTATAAGAACCTCTTAGGAAAGACCTCTTTAGTTAAGGAGTTACCTCTTATATAGTAGCGTTTACCTTACCAAAAGGTTAACCTTTTAGGTTAAGGAGTTATCTTATATAATAGCTTTTACTTTTAATACCTTGCTCAAAGGTCGACCTTTTAGGTTAAGGAGTTATCTCATATAGTAGCTTTCGCCTTACTAGAAGGTTTAGTAAGGGCGTTTCTAGGCTATAAGAGCCTTAGTAGCCCGTTTAGCTCTAATATAATTAGCCCTAGTATAGCGCGCGTCTGACTCTATATAAGGGTTTACTTATAAGTAATAGGAACGTATAGGGTTCTTATATTATTTTCCTTAACTAGTAGAAGGTATAGGTTAAAATACTTATATAGTATTTCCCGAATTATACCTGCGAACTAGGTGAATTTATTATAGTCTTTTTGCAAAGGGGCTGCGGCGTAATTCCGAGCTCAATACTTAGTAAATAACCTAGTAGTAAGGTATTATTCTAGGCTCTCTTATATCAGTCCCTAGGGAATAGTTACTATAATAAACTTAAACTCGTTAGTAGCTAACTTAATAAATTAGCCTAGGTTAAGGGTAATAGCGCTAGTATTAGTAATATAACCCTTAGAGAGCGCTATAGTTAGGGCGATCTAGGTCTCCTTATATCTATTAAGTAGCATAGTAATATAGCTAATACGTTTACTATAGGCTTATATTCCTTTAATAGCCTTAATAGTATCTATTGCATTAGGGGTACTAATACTAGTAGCTTACTTCTTAGGAGTAGCTATCTTATTAGTCTTATTCTAAGTAATAGGAGTTAATCTAATACTAGTTATAATAATATTAGTTAATAGTCGAGGTTTAATATATTTAGTAGTATTAGTAGCTTAGTTAAGTTAGCTAGCGTTAAGGGATAGTTTAGGCTAATTAGTATTAATAGTTTTATTAGCTTAGTTGCGTTTAGTAGTAATAGCTTTATTATCTCTACTTAAGGCCTCTCTAGAATTAATAGAAATAGGCATACTAGTAATATTAGTAATATAATATAGGTTATATTTAAGGGAGTTCTATATAATATTATAGAGGGATAGCTACTTAATATTTAAGATAGTATTAGGGAATTACTAGTAGAACTTAATTTAGTTTATAGATAGTAATTAGGTAACTAAGTAAGCGTTAATACCTAGGTAGATAACGAATAGGGTATTAGAAATATTATAACTAGTTCTATAATATTAGGTCTCTTAGTTAAGGGCGTGCTTAAAGATTTCATAGTTATAAATATAATATCTAGGCTTATTATAAGGGATCTTAATATTAAGTAAGTAGTAGTAAATATAAATAAGAGTAATATACTTAGTATCTTCGCATTTAGAGCATTATCTATTTATAGTAAAGTAATACCTAGGTATATATAATATAAGTTACTCTAGTAGCGCTAAGTATATAATAATATAGAGCGTTAGTAAGATTCCTCGACGTCTTAACGAGGATAATAGTAATAAAGGGAGATATATAAGTATAATAATAGTATAGTAACGAGGTTAAAGGCGTTAACGCTCTTTAGTGAAATATATATATAGAGAAAAAATACGCTTAATACTAAGTAGGTAAAGGCAGTAGTAATACCTAGTAGGGTTACCTAGTAACGTAAGTATTTTATATATATATACTTAAGCGCTGATTTTTCTTATTAGTTAAGTAAGAGTAGGGGTTAACCTTCTAGTAAGGAGGGCGGTCGCGTTTATAAAGGTTCTTATAATACTAAGGGTAGAAGGAGTTTAAGAGGGAAGGTATAATAGGCGTAGTTATCTTCGCTAATAGGATAGATATAAATATCGCTATTATTAGGGTGAAGTTCTTAAACGTGCTAAGCACGCTAAATATCTTTATTTTATAATACGGCCTTAGCTATAATACTCTTTATAATCTACTTATCTATTTAAAGCACTTTAAGTAGTATATTCCTTATTTATAATATATATTAGGTTATTCCCCTAGGTTCTTATAAGGCTTTCCTCTTAAGCGCCTTAGTAGTTTTTTACTAAGCTCTAATACTAGTTTAACGCCCTATTAGATAGGTCTTTAAGCTTATACTTATCTATAGAGCTATTCTATCTCTTATTCCTTGCTTTTAAAGATAGTAATAAGTTCGTTTATATTTATAGCGTCTTTATCTATCTAAATAATATATATTAATAGGTAACCTTTCTATTTAACTAGATATTATACCTTTCCTTGCGCGAGGGTTCGCTTTTTAAGAATACTTTTAATCTTAAAATACTTATATACTTTAAGCTAATAAATATTATTATCTTCCTTAATATTAACTAGGCCTTAGTAGTTATCTTAATAATTGTATAGGTTATTACTAGGGGTTAGTACTAGTATAAGTTAGATAATAGATATAACTAGGTAAATATTTATATTAGGTAGAATATTAAGGTAGTATACTAACTTACTAACGCGTTTAAGGACCTTAAATAGGATATACTAGTAGCTATACTTTAGGTTTAGTCGTCCTAGTAGATAATATCCTAATCCTATCTTAAGGTATACCTAGTTACCTAGCTTAAAGGTAATAAAACGATATTTTTTATTATACCGTTCCTTTATATATAGCTAGGCTACTATAATTAAAATTTTTACTTCCTCCTAGAAGATTTTATAGTTTATTTTAGGGTTAGTATTACCTAAGATATCTAACGCGTTATTACTATTTTTACTATATAGGATTTAGTTTAATAAATAACTAATAACTTATAAGTAGGTATTATTAAGGTTATATTAAAGGCTTAGTAGTAATATTACCTAGTTATTATTAACGAGGTTAAGAAAGTAATAAATAGCTAGTTCGACGGTTTGATTGTTATATTCTAAAATACTATTAGTTTATAGATAATATATAGTTAAGAATCTTAATTTAATATATAATTCTACTTATAGTATAGTCTAAAACTTTAAAAGGAACTTTTAGTTATAATTAGATATAATAGCTTTTAGTATTCCCTAGTTACTATACTAGAGGTTATATAGAAGGAGGTATCCCTAGATCTTAGTAGTATATATTAAGTAACCTAGGATAAGGAGAGTTACCTTAGAGAACTTATTAGTTATAATAAGTACTATATTAAGAAGTAGGAAGTTCTTTACTTTATAGCCTAAATACTATAAAGGTATTTTAGGAAGTCTAATAATAAAGTCTATAGTAATTATATAGAAGGGAATAGCTAGTATTAATATTAGCTATATCGCGCTAAGTAGTAGTTAATGTTTTATATTTATTATTCTATATTATAAGTAGTTAGCTATATAATTATTAACTTATTATTTAAGATATAGTATATAAAAGTATTTATTAATAGCTCTCTACGTCCGTTCCTTACTAAAGTAATAGTAGTTATTATAAGCTTCTTTAATAAGAGGCGTTACTAACTCTTTCGGGATATAGAGCTTTTATTTATTAGTATAAGGGTTAATATAGTAAAGAAGACTATTATATATAATAAAGTTAAGGTCTATATTATCTGCTTTTTTATAGAGTATTTTATATACTCTGCTCTAAGACTTAGAGTTAGTATATAATTAGATAAGCTTAGCTTTAAAGTCGTTATTAAGAGATACTTCTATTATAAAGTTAATACCTATTAGTATATTATCCTATATCTTATTAAGTTCCCTAACGT
>JAVHLU010002670.1:0-16444 GCA_036785755.1 Colletotrichum ledebouriae
ATATAGCTCTATTAGATATAGCAAAAGAGGCTCTATATATATATAATAGCTATAACTTTATGCTTAATAAATTAGGCTATAAAAGCCTTATAAAGCCTAAAATACTTATAGATAATATCTCAGCTCAAAAATTAGCTAAGAATCCTGAATTCTATAAAAAGGCTAAGTATATTAATATTAAATACTATTTTACTAGAAATCTAGTTATAGAAGACGAGATTTTCCTCTTTTATATGCAGTCTAGTAATAATATTACGGATATATTAATAAAGCCTTTGGGTAAGATAAGATTTCAGAACCTATTACGTATAATAGGTAATAATAATAATAATAATATAAATATAAATAACAATAACCGCATTATAGATCTATATTATTAGACTATAATAACAATAAAAGTCCAGTTTTCCTTTTATACCTATAAGATTTAAGTTTTTAGGTTTTTCTACTAGTAATTACTATATAATACTCTAAGAATTTCCTCTTTATTCTTCCCTACCGGGTTTTAAGAGTTTTTATATTAGAGTATATAACCTAT
Organism: Colletotrichum ledebouriae; assembly: GCA_036785755.1. Lineage (NCBI taxonomy): Eukaryota > Fungi > Ascomycota > Sordariomycetes > Glomerellales > Glomerellaceae > Colletotrichum > Colletotrichum ledebouriae. The sequence continues at coordinate 539 of JAVHLU010002670.1, forward strand.
AAAGAGAGTGTAATAATATAATATAATATAATAAAATAATATAATATAATATAATAATAAGCTATATATGAATAAGATATATACCTTACGGGGGGGTGTAAGAATACCGAAGGTATATCTTAAAAGGTTCTATAATAATCTTATAAGGTTTATAAACACCTTAATAAACAACTATAGTATATATAGTTATATACCTATATAATATCTCTTTAATGATACTTTAATAACTATAAAACATGAAATCATAACTATAAAGGTATTTCCTTTATGGAATAAATACTTTAAAAATCTATATAAATTCTAATAATAGCAATAACCTTATATATATATATATATATATATATTTATAATCCTTAGCTTTATAGCTATAAATTTACAGAAGTTACGCACGGACCACATAGTGATCCGAGCGCGATTTCTGCTTAATAAGCTACTGCTTTGCAGTTACGTTTTAGAATATCTTACCCCTTACTTCGTGAGGGCAGGATTTGTAACTTAGAAACAACATCAACAATAATATCAATAATAACATCATCAATACTATCAATTAATTCCAAGGAAAATACCTCCTTATGCTTAAATCTATCAGCTTTCATCACCATATTACTCAGCCTATTAATACCTATTATTCAGGCTGTTTTACCGCCCCTTTTGCTACTTATATACCTATTCTTATATAAACTATTCTATTCTAATTAAGCTAGTTCTAATAAAAGAAGGCTTTAGGGATAGCTACCTTCCTATTTACTCTCTTACTATATACCTCGAGGGTAAGAGCATAGCTAGTCTGCGAATTACTATATTAAATCTAAGGCTTATTTTATTTATCCTATTTCTACTACTTAACTTATTCCTTAAGGGCGTCTAGTAATATAATATCTTTAGCTTCTTCTTTATTATCTAGTAGCTCTATAACTCTCTAAGTAATTCGAATAGCAGGGTCTTAAACTATAAGTAGGTCTACTATCTAGGGAGCCTAATAATAATAAGTATTATAAGGTTCTATATAATAACCTCTAGCTTTCCCTCCTTTTATAATAGTAATATCTTCTACTAGGTTAATATACTAGTTCTTTATCTTAAAGCTAAAGAATATTATGTTTTAAAAAGTTATATAATTATATAATATCTTTTAATAAATTCGCAAAGCTAATAAATAGTTTAGAGCGTATCTTATTATAATTAATAACTCTTATAACCTCCTCTAGAAGCTTTAGCTACTACTTTTCTACTAACTTACTCGTAGTAACTATATAGTATATAAAGGTATCCTTATTAATTAGGATATACTTTAGAATTATCTAGCTATTAGTTAATTTATAGTTATAGCTTTTATTAATAATACCTATCTTAACCTTAGTGCTTATATCTAGGGTACTAATAAATTAGTAGGGCGATATATAGTAGTAGACCCTATTCTAGCTAGCCTTAAGATACTTAACGTAGCTAATAATAAGATAGTTAATAGCGCTATAAAACTAGCAAGCCCCTATAGCTTAGAAAGGCACGTACTATAGTAGTCTATCTTAGGCCTCTGCCTACTGCATAGTGATTTTACCTGCTTAAGTGCAATAGACCTTCTAACTCCGCGCCTCCTAATAATATATAGCATTCGGTCACGTGATCGTAACTTTCCTAACTATAGCTGCGGATATTTTTACCCGTTATACTAGATAGCCTCACGATCTTTAACTTTATATTAATAATAACGTAGTTTTTAATTATTTAATAGACTACGAAACTATTAACCTTTTCTCTTATATACTACCCGCGCTGCTAATACTACCTCTATTACTGCTTTATCCGCTAGAAGTCGTTACTATCTTTACTATACTATTATTAGCAACGCTCTCTCTATATTAAAGTAGTTAGCATAAGCTATACTTACTAATATTTAAGCCCTAATAAGCCTAGGCTACCTAGGCTACCTCTACCTTAGTAATATAGAGGACTTACTCAAAGAAGGGCTACTCTATAAGGAATATAATAACCTACTAAACTTCTACTACTAAGTTTACTTATTTAGCTCTAATACTATTGCGCTTTATAGAGTCCCTTATAGAGGTATTAAGGTAAGCTCTCTTAAGAGCTATACTAATAATATACTCTTTATATATAGCAGAGTAGTTAATAAAGGAGTAGGTTTTATTAGTTATATCGAGGCTAAACTCTCTAGTAACCCCCTCTATATTATTTATACTAAAGGGCGTGCCTCGCTTAGGCTTAGTATATTTATATATAGGGTCTAGGGCCACTAGCCACTGCATAGTGATTTTACCTGCTTAAGTGCAATACACCTTCTAACTCCGCGCCTCATAATAATATATAGCCTTCGGTCACGTGATCTTACTAACTACCTTTCCTAACTATAGCTATACTTATACGTGCCCTACTAGATAGCCTCACGATCTTTAACTTTATATTAATAATAACGTGGTTTTTAATTATTTAAACTATAAAACTATTAACTTATCCTCTCGCGCACTACCTATGCTACTAATACTGCCTCTATTACTGCTTCGTCCGCTAGTTATTACTATCTTTACTATGCCGTCGTTAGCAACGCTCTCTCTATATTAAAGTAGTTAGCGTAAGCTATACTTATCGACGTTTAAGCCCTAATAGGCCTAGGCTACCTAGGCTACCTCTACCTTAGTAATATAGAGGACCTACGGCCTCTGGCCACTGCATAGTGATTTTACCTGCTTAAGTGCAACAGACCTTCTAACTCCGCGCCTCCTAATAATATATAGCCTTTAGTTACGTGATTATAACTCTCCTAACTATAGCTATATTTATACGTGCCCTACTAGATAGCCTCACGATCTTTAACTTTATATTAATAATAACGTAGTTTTTAATTATTTAAACTATAAAACTATCGACTTTTCCTCTTACGTACTACCCGCGCTGCTAATACCGCCTCTATTACTGCTTCGTCCGCTAGAAGTTATTACTATCTTTATAGCTATGCTATTATTAGCAACGCTCTCTCTATATTAAAGTAGTTAGCGTAAGCTATACTTACTAACGCCTAGGCTACCTAAGCTGCCTCTACCTTAGTAATATAGAGGACCTACTCGAAGAAGGGCTACTCTATAGGGTATATAACGACCTACTAAACTTCTACTACTAAGTTTACTTACTTAGCTCTAATACTATTATGCCTTATAAAGTCCCCTATAGGGGTATTAAAATAAGCCCTCTTAAGGGCTATACTAATAATACGCTCTCTATATATAGCGGAGTAGTTAATAAAGGAGCGGGTTTTATTAATTATATTAAGGTTAAACTCTCTAGTAATCCCCTCTATATTATTTATATTAAAAGGTATACCTCGCTTACGCTTAGCGTATTTATATATAGGGTTTAATATTAATATAATAAAGGGATAAGAATAAGGATAAGGGAGAGGTATAAGACCCTACTCGTAGAGCTTCTTATACTTCTAGCTATAAGAACCTCTTAGGAAAGACCTCTCTAGTTAAGGAGTTACCTCTTATATAGTAATATTCGCAGTACCTTTAGCACCTTACTAGAAGGTCGACCTTTTAGGTTAAGGAGTTATCTTATATAGTAGCTTTTATAGCACCTTACTAGAAGGTTTAGTAAGGGCGTTTCTAGGCTATAAGAGCCTTAGTAGCCCGTTTAGCTCCGATATAATTAGCCCTAGTATAGCATATATCCGACTTTATATAGTAATATTTAGAGGGTTTGCTTATAAGTAGTAGGAATATATAGGGTTCCTATATTATTTTCCTTAACTAGTAGAGGGTATAGGTTAAAATACCTATATAGTGTTTCCCGAATTATACCTGCGAACTAGGTGAATTTATTATAGTCTTTTTGCAAAGGGGCTGCGGCGTAATTCCGAGCTTAATATAGAGGACCTACTCGAAGAAGGGCTACTCTATAGGGTATATAATAACCTATTAAACTTCTACTACTAAGTTTACTTACTTAGCTTTAATACTATTATGCCTTATAGGGTCCCTTATAAGGGTATTAAGGTAAGCCCTCTTAAGGGCTATACTAATAATATACTATCTATATATAGGAGAGTAGTTAATAAAAAAGCGGGTTTTATTAATCGTATTAAGGCTAAACTCTCTAGTAACCCGCTCTGCGTTATTTATACTAAAGGGTATACCTCGCTCGGGCTTAGTATATTTATATATAGGGTCTAGTACTAATATAATTAAGGATTTATTATAGTTTAGATAAGGATAAGGAGGAGGGAGAGGTATAAAGCCCTACTTATAATAGAGCTTCTTATACTTCTAGCTATAAGAACCTCTTAGGAAAGACCTCTTTAGTTAAGGAGTTACCTCTTATATAGTAGTATTTATAGTATTCTACTAAAAGGTTAATCTTTTAAGTTAAGGAGTTATCTTATATAGTAGCTTTTACTTTTAATACCTTACTAAAAGGTTAACCTTTTAGGTTTAGGAGATATCTTATATAGTAGCTTTTATAGCACCTTACTAGAAGGTTTAGCGAGGGTATTTCTAGGCCACGAGAGCCTTAATAGCCCGTTCGGCTCTAATATAATAAGCCCTAGTATAGTGCGTATCCGACTTTATACGAGGGTTTACTTATAAGTAGTAGGAATATATAGGGTTCCTATATTATTTTCCTTAACTAGTAGAGAGTATAGGTTAAAATACCTATATAGTATTTCCTAAATTATACTTACGAACTAGGTAAATTTGTTATAGTCTTTTTATAAAGGGGCTGCGGTGTAATTCCGAACTTAATCCTAAGTTTATTTTACTTTATTAAAGCTAAGGAGGGTAAGGGAGGAGAGTTAATTATTCCTTTTATAAGCTACTAATATATTACTATATTATTAAAGTAATTAGTAGATATAAAAATATCCTCCTTACCTCTTAAGCCCTCTAGTTTCTCTCTCTCCTATATATATATTATTTACTTTTAAGCTTAATTTAACTACTAATTATATAATATTAACTACTATACTATAGCTCCTCCCTTTCTTTTAATATTACTTCTATTTAGCTCTTTAGTTTATAAATTACTTATACTTTCCCCTTACTAACCTTTTTTTTAATATATTATAATAGGGAAAGTAATTCTTTATAATAATAAACTATTAAATATATAGATCTAGAAGTTAAGATCCTTAAACCTTTCTATCCTTAAAATTAGACTTTTAATAGAGCCTATACCTAATAAACTAAGTATAAGTAGGTTTTAAGTATAGGGATAAAATAATAGAGATATCCTAGGCTTTAGACCTCCTAATAAGCTTAGTTACTAGCCTTAGCTAATTAAATATAAGATATACCCTCTGCTTAGGAAGGATAATATCCCTAGTTAGATAGACCTTTTTAATATAATATTAAAATATATCCTCGTTAAGCGTTAAAATAAGACCTTAGAAGTAGTAGAGAAGATAATTCGCCCTTTATACTTATAGTAAGTTATAGCTAGTATATTTAATACTATTAGTATACTTAAATTAATAACTCTAATATATACTAAGGATATCTTAGTAGTTACTTATTATATTATAAGGCCTACTAAGCCTAGCTAACTGCTCTACTATAAGATAGTTAGAGGTATAGAAAACGATTTTAAAGATAGAGATATAAGGGATATTATAATTATCTAAATTAAAGCTAAGTCCCTTAATTTACTCCTTATTTATTTATAAGCGCCTAAGTCTATTAAAGTAGTTATTATAAGTTTACTAATTAACTTATAAGACGGGGGAAATTAGTTTTATAATAATTAGTAGTTAAGGAGAGGAGCTAAAAGATAACTATAAACTCTAATACTTATTACTAGGAGCCTTTTACTAAGATATAAAGCTAAGGAAGTTTTAATAAGATAGCTATACCTAATAAAACTTCGATATATAAACCCTCTACTATAAGCCTCTAGTCTTTACTTTATTAATTAGCTTAGGTCCTTTATATAAATTAGAAGCCTAGTACCTCTAAGGTAGCCTATTAAAATAAGGTATTAAGCTTTAATTAATTATTTATTAATAGCTTTTACTAATAAAATACCTCCTAAAGGATACTAGGTCTAATTAAGAGTAGATAGATATCTATATAATTAATACTTTAAATTAAGAGATAAAGATATTAAGAAAAGGGTAGCTTAAAAGGATATTAAATATTAAGTAGCTAAGTATACCCCTAGATTTATAGACCTAGAGGTTTCTTCTCTAAATAAAATAGATATTAACTTACTATTACCTAAGGGTACTAATTTATAGATTAGTCTAATAATTCCTATTAATCTAAGAAAGATAGATAGGGAGGAGGGATTATTATAAGAACTAAATATCTAAAATATAATAAGAAGAAATAACTATAAGAAGTAGAAGAGGGATTATAACTTATAATAGCTAGCTAATTTTATAAAGTATCTTAACCGCCCTAGGTCTATAAAACTATCTATATCGCCTTACTTAGCTCTTATTACCCTAAGAGATATTATATTTAACCCTACTTTTACCTTAGTAGTATTTAATACTATAAAACCTAAAGGGAACCCTATACTAAACGAAGATAAGCCTATACTAGTAGTTCCTTAATATATATAATAAAGTTAAAGTCTGCGAATTACTTAATAACTTAATGTAGAAGAGGGTTATCTATCATAACTTTAGCTTAGGTAGAATATTTATTAAACCTTTATAATATATAAAGGAAGCTAATAAGATAAGAGGAGTTAGATAATTTAGAGGTTATAGCCCTTTTTATATTTATACTTAAGGGCTACCCTTGTAATATCTATATCTTAATCTATAAGCTAGCCTAGTAACCTAGGAAAGAAATTAATAAGGCTTCTATAGAGCTTAAAAGAGTAGAGGTAAAGAATCTCTAGGATACTACTAGGGCTTTCTTTCTACTAAACTATAATAATTATTACTAGGCTGCGATTTTTATAAACTAGTTAGCTAGCTATTACTTCTATTATAACTCTATATAATAAGAACCTCTTAGGAAAGACCTCTTTAGTTAAGGAGTAACCTCTTCTATAGTAGTATTTACCTTGCTAGAAGGTCGACCTTTTGGGTTAAGGAGTTATTTTATATAGTAGCTTTTACCTTACTAGAAGGTTTAGCGAGGGCGTTTCTAGGCTACGAGAGCCTTAGTAGCCTGTTTAGCTCTAATATAATTAGCCCTAGTGCGGCGCGCGTCCGATTTTATATAGTAATATTTAGAGGGTTTGCTTATAAGTAATTAGAATATATAGGGTTCCTATATTATTTTCCTTAACTAGTAGAGGGTATAGGTTAAAATACCTATATAGTATTTCCCGAATTATACTTACGAACTAGGTGAATTTATTATAGTCTTTTTGCAAAGGGGCTGCGGCGTAATTCCGAGCTCAATAGGTAGAGTTATATTATTTGTTATCTTTTATAGTTCCTACTAGTTCTAGCCCTTTCTAGTAATAAATATTAAAAAAGGTATATAGTTATTAATATATAACTACCTAATAATATAGCTCTTATAGACGCCTGCTTAAGAAAGATCTAAGATAATATTATGAGAAATATACTAATATGACGTATATTTCTATATTTAACGTAATAGTATTCTATTACTAATAGTAAGTATATCCTAGTTTATAATAAGCTTTTATAATTATTACTTATAAGGGATAATTTACTTTTAAATATCCTATAATAGCATATACGAATAGTAACGCCTATATATAACGATAAATAGAATTAGTCCTATCTATATCTACCGCTAAATTATATTATAATAATATCTTTATTACCTCTAAAGGCCTTAATAATTACCTTAATAAGCTATATAATATACTTTAAGCCCTATTAGACGCTAATATCTTATTAGGACCTAATAAGTCCTATATTAGCTTCCCTATAGTAGTTATATTAGGTAAAATAGTTAACTCTTTTAGTCTTTTAATACTTATATCTAAACTAGAAGCTATTTAGGCTATTAAATTCCCTATAACCCTACGATCCCTTAGATATTTCCTTAGTCTCGTATCTAGCTTATAATACTATATCCCACGATACGCCTAATTTACTAAGCTACTTAAAGATCAAAAAGTAATATTATTATAGATATATAGATAACTATATAATAATAGTATAATAAAGACTAGTAATATATCTAAACTAGCTCAGAAAGCTTAGGTAATCGCTATTAATATATTAATACCTATAGCGAGGGAACCTAATACCTTTTAGGCACTTAAATAGGCACTTATAGCTAATATAATACTTATACTTTTTTTATCTAAATAATAACTTTATATTAAGTTTAATATATTATCTAATAGCTTTAATATCTAAGTTTTCTATATTAAGGATATTATTATCCTAATACTAATTAATAACTAATACCCCCTATATAACGCTATTAAACTAATCTCTTTTATTTTATAAATACTAAGCAATACTAAGAAAGGTTATTAGTTAATAGAGCTTAAAGTAGCTAGCTATATATAGACTATTTCTAAAACTAAATATTAGATCTAATCTACCTCAATAGCGCCTATTATATTCTTTGTAAACTATAAAGCTATTATAGATATCTAATCTTAGTAGGTTAATAATATTACTGACTCTATAGTACGTACTATAGCTAATAAGAAGCTTATCTAAGCTATAGAGTATATATCTTAGTTTAAGATCTATATTATCTATAAACCTAGAAAAAACTACTTTATACCTAATATATTAAGCTAACTTCTAGCTAATAACGCTATACTAGCTAATACCCTAGGAGCTCTAGATATCCTCCCTAATAACCGCATAATAGACCTTATTTTTATAGCTATATCTAATAATATAAATTAGAAGCCTACTATTTATAACTTAATTAATAATCATTAACTAACCTATTTATTACCTATCTAGGAATAGCCCCTATTAGGACCTATTAAATAGTAGGTATCCTACTTAAGTATAATATTAAATAACTAGTATCTATAATTATTAAAATTATATCTAACTTTAAATTAAAACTATAGAATAGCTAAAAAATAGACCTAATATAGCGAAAGATACTTTATATTATTTATAAGAACGTAAAACTAGAACTAGATAACTACGCTAACCTATTATTTTAAATTAAGTGAGAACTAATAAAAAAAATAGATTCTAACTATATCTTATAACTATATATCCTAAGATCCTAATTTAGTAATATCTTTAATACTATATATAATAATAACTACCTTAGCTATAATAAGCTATCTAAGTTCGTTTTATAATACTATATATATAATTGCCTTAAATAACTATAAAAGTACTTATATAACTACTCCTAATACTAGGTCTTCTAGATCTAATAATATAAAGCCTATAGTAACTTATAACCTATCCTACTACCCCTATATTTATACTATATAATCTCTATTAACTTTATATTAGTATTACCCCTATTTAATAAAGGATTTAATGCTGCCCTTATATTAATATATAAGTTAGTAAAGGAGATATTTATTATCCCTAGTAAGATAACTAATATCATAAAGATCTAGGGTACCTAACCTATACGTTATTTAATATTATTAAATTAGGGATTTCTAAAGATTATTATCTTAGTTTGGACCTGAAATTCTTATCTATAATATAGAAGTTAATATAGTATAAAGCTAATATAATACTACTATATATAACTATGTATTACCCTTAAACTAATAGTTAAACTAAACGCATAATATAAGCTATTATATCCGCTATATAGTACTACTTCTACGCCCTCGAAAGCCCGAAGTTATAGCTAATATATATCCTATAATTAGAATTCAAATTTAACTATACCTAATTAGTATTAACTTAATTATCCCTAAACGAGATTATTAAGGCATTTACTCCTAATAATATCACGCTATTAATAGTAGATAACTTATAACTAATATCTATCTAACTACTAGTAGTATAAATATTAGCATATAATACTATTACTATCGCTATAGTTATAATAAAGTATTACCATAACTAACGCTATATAACTAAGTTCTTTAATATTAATAATAAGGTCTACTTAAGATTATATAAGGGCTATAATATACTATAAGCTGCTATTATAAGACCTAAATATCAATAACGCTATATAGGACTATTTACTATTAAAAATATATTAGTAAATTAGCCTACGACTTTAGATTACTACCCTACTTTAAAATCTATAACATAGTCTCTATTAATTACTTAGAACTAGCTACCTAACTTAATCTATATAAATAATAACTACTACTAATCCTACTTATCTCTAATAAGGACTAGTTACTAGTACCTAATTATATCTTATAAGAGCGTAACTATTATAGGCTACGCCCGGGTTAAGCCTACCTAGGCTTCTACCTAGGTTTACCGCCTTAGGGAGCTACCTAGGGCCTACCCGGGGTCTACCTAGTTATTCCTTATAAACTAGTGAAATCTCTACTAGAGAGAAAAACTTCCCCTTTTCCTCTTTAGCTTAAATAAATAGTATTATAATAACCTCTTATTAAATAAACTTAGGTCTAACCCCTTATATATTTAAGCTTACTATTATAATAATAATAATAAGTTAAGCGCTACTCCCTACTAGTTAGTAAGATAGTTAATAGTAATATAGCTAAAACTTAAGATAAGCTATTATAAGCTAATTTAATAGTAGTAATAGAGTCCCTCTAGTAATAGTTATAGGAGGTTAAGTAGGGAAATAGCTAATATATAGCTATATAGACCCCTATAAGTACTACTAGTAAGGTACTAGTAATACCTAGTATAATACGCTAGAAGCTATTACCCCTACTCCTAAAACTTTTAAGTAAGTAGAAGGAATATATTACCTAGATATAATAGATAAGGTATAAGATTACTATAAATAGGGCGTTCTATACTAGAGATATAGAGGTATAGTACCTTATTAACTCTTATTTAAATACTATACCCTAGTAAGTAGTCTCTACTTTCTATAGAGCTAGGGGGGGTAGGGGAAAATATAACCCTAAGGACTTTATAGCTTATCTAGATTAGATATATAAGGACCTAAATATCTAGTTATAAGCTATAGCTTAACTATAAACCCTTTAATAGAAAGAGAATAAATTCCTAGTAATATTCCTATTAAGATTTAAGTAAATACTAGCTAATATAAGTAGTATAAACTAGCCTAGTTAAGTCTAGATCTTACTTCTAGAGGCCTCTCTTACCCCTAGGCTAAGGGACTAGCTAATTACTATTAACTTACTAGCTAATTATAATAGCTAGCTCTTAAAGATCTAGAGTATTATATAGAAGGTAAAGCGCTAGAAGGTTTTTAATAGCTACTTAGTAACCTACTAGAGACCTATTACTAAGGATATTAAAAGGGATACCTATATAACTAGAGCTATATATATCTTATAGGTTAAGGAGGTAAGATATTATAACTACTAGAACTCTAGGTTCTCCTTAGGTACCTCTCTAGTATAATACTAATAGCTTTAGAAGGGTATAAGGGACCCCTATACTTATTATACTTATAAAGCTAGAGGTTATATTACCTAGTATTACTCTAATAAGGAGGACTAGCTACTTAGGGTTATAAAAGTAAAAACCCTAAAAGAGGAATTAGTATATTATAAGGTTATAAATAACTACTAAGTAGTAGCTAACTTCTTAAAAGAAGATAAGAAGTTAGGAAAAAACTAACTCTAGAGCGAAATTAGGCTCTAGAGCTTACTAAAGAGGAGATATTAAGTTAGGAAGAATATAAATAGGAGTAACTAACTAATAATAAGCTTATTATTATTTACGTTAGAGTTAATAGAGGATATCTAGCTTATACCCTAATAAATACTAGGAGTAATACTTATATAATAATTAACCTTTCTCTAGCCTAATACCTTTACTTTTTATATGTTAAGAAGAGATATTAACTTATAAGGGGGTATATACTTAGCGGAGTATTACTAGGTAATATGCTAGGTATAGTAGTATTTAACCTAGAAATAAGTAGTTATACCTAGTATATCTTTATATATATAGTTAATAGCCTAGACCCTAATATCCTCTTAGGGCGCTTTTAGATAAAATAGACCTAGGTTATTAATAACGCTATAGCCTACTAAGTATACTATAGAAGGGGGTAAGTTAAGCTATACCTAAAGAATTAAGAAGAAACGCCCCTTATAAAAGAAATAAGGGTTATAAGATTCCTTAATATACCCTTATTCTCTATAATTTACTAATACCTAGTAAAATAATAGAGTAAATACTAGGAGGGTATTATAGAGGTACTAGTATAAGCTATTAGCTTAGCTAATATTAAGAAAGCTTTAAACTTAAAACTAAAGGAGGACAAATAATATTATTTATTAAGCTAGGTCTTAAGGGAGTTTCCTAACCTATTTAACTCTAATAAAGCTTACTTATTACCCCCTAAGTAACTAGGGGTAAACTACTAGATTAACCTTATATTAAGACTAGATAGAAGGGAGCTATTACTCCCTTAAGGCCCCCTCTATAATATATTAAGCGAAGATCTACTAGTATTAAAAAAGACCTTATAAGACCTCTTAGATAAAGGGTTTATTAAAGCTAATAGCTTACTTACTAGGATATTAGTACTCTTTATAAGGAAGCTAGGGGGAGGAATTTACTTCTATAATAACTATAGGGCTCCTAATATAATTACTAAGAAAGACTACTACCCCCTCTTATTAATCTCTAAGATATTATACTAAGTAAGTATAGCTAAGTAGTATACTAAGCTAGATATAATAATAGCTTTTTATAAGTTAAGGGTAATAGAGGAGTACTAGGAGAGAATTATATTCTATACTTAATATAAGTTATTTAAATATATAATCTATTTATTTAGCTTAACTAGTACCCCTACTAGCTTCTAGTAATATATTAATAATACCTTATAAGACTTCCTTTATAACTTTATTACTACTTATATAAATAATATATTAATCTACTCTAATAGAATAAAGGAAAACTATAAGAGAAAGGTCTAGGAGGTCCTCTAGAGGCTAGTAGATATAGGGTTAAACCTTAACCTTATAAAGTATAAGTTCTTAATTAAGAGGGTTAAATATATAGGGTTTATAGTAATAATAAGAGAAGGTCTTTCTTATAACCTTAAGAAACTCTAAGTAATTACTAAGTAATTACTCCTTACCTCTCTAAAAGGGGTTTAGAGCTTCCTAGGGTTTATAAACTATTATAATATATTTATACTAGAAGATAGGGATATTATTAGATTACTTATATTACTTATTAAGAAGAATATAACGTTTTAATAAAGAGATAACTAAGAATAAGCCTTCTTATAGCTTAAGTAGCTTTTTAATACCTAGCTAATACTCTACTAGTTTAACTTCGAAGATAAAACTATTATTAAAACTAACTATTTAGGATTTATACTAAGAGGGGTATTTTTTATAGGAGTATAGCTATAGGCCTAAACCAGGAAAGGCTAGAATGCTAGAACGTAGGTATGCGTAGTTATATTAAATTATTACTTAACCTTCTAAGTCTCTAGCTTATAGAGTTTTCTTAAGAGGATATATATTTACTACTAATTCGCTAATGTTTTGCTAATAGTATTAGCTCTATATCCTATACCTGCTATTATTCCTTATAATTACCCCCCCCTCTAAAGCCTTAGTCCCTAAGGCATACTAGTAGGGTAATACGGCTCTGCGTTATTATAGATATTATTACTAATTATAGGGCGGCCTCTCTATGCCTTTATTATATTATTTGCTCTTACCCTCTATACTAGATCTAGGTAGTTATAGCGAATAACGTATTTTTATTTTCCTAGCGCGTTATAGGTATTCTTAAATTTTAATTATTACTATTATTTTTTAATTAGTTACTAATAGTTATATAACTATTTAGTAGTATATAACTAGTAATTATTTTACCTTATTACCTAGTAACTTAAAATATAAAAGGGCGTCTTCTTTTTAAGGTCTCTAACCTAGTTAGAATTTCTCCTCCTTATAATCTTTTTTAGTCTAGCTACTTCTCCTATTTTAGCGCCTATTTTATAAGCCCTTTGCTATAATTATTAAGTTCTTTCCCTTCTCTCTTCTAATCTTACTTATATCCCTCTCTAGTATCTTACTAATAGCTCTCTATAATATCTTATATTATATATATAGGCATAGTTCTTATAAAATACCTCTATAATCCTAAGATCTTTTCTAGCGATCTTATTAGTAATACTAATAGTAGCTATCTTTACCTTAGCTATTTTTATAAAATATATTAGGATATTATCTACCTTTACTATATATATAGTAAGTATATATAGAAGTATATCTATTGCGACTTTAATAAGAAGAAATACGCTACTATAAGTCTCTACTAATTTACTAATAGGTTATTATATATTAATATTTCCTAGGTTCTTTAGGAGCTTTAGGGCGTAGCTTAGATAACTTAGAATATATTCTACTAGATCTAGATCTAGGAGCGTAATAGCATCCTAACCCCTCTTTATTATTATTATATTCTAGCTACGCTTAGTAACTATTTAGTAGGATAGAAGTATATTACTAAGCTTATCTACGATCCTATTACTAGTAGTAATAGCTATAATATAAAGTAGTTTTAGCTCTAGGAGCTTACCTCTATTTATAAGCACCTCGCGCTTAATATCCTAGTTTATATAGGCTATTACTTGCTATTCCCTCGCTAATTATATCCTACTAACTACTAGGTTTTAAGTTAGTACCTTTTATAATAGTATTAATATTCTTTAGCGCTTAAACGCTACCTAGCTAGTATATATTTATAATAATAGTCCTATTAACTACCTCTATAATAAGATCGACTACTTACTTAATAACCCTTTAATAAAGCTAGTCCCTAAGTATACCTATAAGTATAATATTACCCATTTCCCTAGGTTTTATAAGGAGCTTTAGGAAAATCTCGCTAATTATACTACTAATAATATCCCCTCTTATTTTATTACTATTACTAGTACTTACCCTATCTCTTACGCCTCTTACCTTAATACCCCTACTAAATATAGCTAAAGTAGTAGCGAAGAGTTAGTAAAGAAGACTAAGAGAGCTAAGGTTACTATTACTATCTCTAATAGTAATAGTTCTAGTAGCGAGTCGGGTAGTAGCGCTAGTAGTAAGTTAGCTAGTAGTGCTAGTAGCGAGTCGGCTAGTAGTTAGCCTATAAGTAGCGATAGTAGGGATACTAATAGCGCTAGTTTAGCGACTAGTTACTATAGTAGTTATAGTAGTATTACTCGTAGTCGTAGTAGTTATAGTAGTTACCCCTATAGCTATCCTAAGAAGTTAATAACTAATTAGATAGTTAGCTCTTTTCCCCTTTTATAGGATAATACCCCTTTTTGCTATAGTTTTAGTAATAATTCGCTACTTAATTTAATTAACGTTTTACTTCTAAACTAAGTTCTATTTTATAGTCTTATGGTTTATAATTACTAACCTATTATAGTAGTTTTAATAGCTAGTTATCCTACTTTTTATAAGCCTTCTTATATTATTTATTAAACTTATAAATAGCCTTATGCGCGTTTGCTAAGTTCTCTATAGGTTCCTATATATTATATTCTATAGGCTAACCTACCTACTTAACTAAGTACTATATATTATTACTAACGCCTTACTATATAATAATCTCTTTAACCTCCTATTCCTCTAGCTCGTCCTTAAGCTCTAGGTATATAGGCGAGCTTTTACTATTTACTTAGTAATTATCCTATAGTTCTAGTAAGGTTACTAAGAATAAATTATATATCCTTTAGTACTATAGTAGTAGATAAACTCTATAAGCTTACGTGCTAATTAGTTCTATAATAGCTACTTATATAAACCTAGGCGCTAGTTTTTTATTCTTAAACTAGAAGTTCTTTATTAATAGCTTAATAACTTATCCCTAATAGTAGGTCTATTCCTTATACCTCGCGT
>JAVHLU010002671.1:0-16435 GCA_036785755.1 Colletotrichum ledebouriae
CCGCTATATATAGAGAGCGTATTATTAGTATAGCCCTTAAGAGGGCTTATCTTAATACCCCTATAGGGGACTCTATAAGGCGTAATAGTATTAGAGCTAAGTAAGTAAACTTAGTAGTAGAAGTTTAATAGGTCGTTATATACCTTATAGAGTAGCCCTTCTTTAAGCAGGTCCTCCGTATTACTAAGGTAGAGGTAGCCTAGGTAGCCTAGGCGAACGTTAGTAAGTATAGCTTATACTAAATAGAGAGAGCGTTACTAATAATAGCATAGCTATAAAGGCGTTAGCTAACCTAATCGAATAAGAGGACTACTAGCGGACGAAGTAGTAATAGAGGCAGTATTAGCAGCGCGGGTAGTATGCGAGAGGAAAAGTCGATAGTTTTATAGTCTATTAAATAATTAAAAACCACGTTATTATTAATATAAAGTTAAAGATCGTGAGGCTATAGGCACGTATAAGTGCAGCTGTGGTTAGGAGAGGTGGTCGGTAATTACGATCACGTGACTAAAGGCTATATATTATTAGGAGGCGCGGAGTTAGAAGGTCTATTGCACTTAAGCAGGTAAAATCACTATGCAGTAGCCAGAGGCCTTTACTTTAAATATAATAATAGGTTAAAAATCTATAAATAATAAATAATAATAACACGAATAATAATGAAATATAATCTAAAAGAGAGGAAGATATTTATGAACCTACCCTAGTTCTAAGGGAATAGTAATAGCTATACTTTCTTATAGAATTAAAATAAGAATAATATAACCCCTAAAACCCTCCCTTTCTCTCTTTTTATATATCATTAGCAGGTTCTAGCGAGTATATCCCTTTCCTTACCCCTTATATATTATTATAACTACTATTATTTAACTAGCGAGTTATAGCTAAGGTGGCTAAAATAGCTATATATAGTACTAATATAGAGATCAGTAGTCTTACTAAGCTAATAAGTATAGCGAGATTAACTGGATTAGTAACTAGAGACTAATAAACCCCTTATTATTATAGCCCTAAGTACTAAGAATAATATATTAACCTTTAAGAGATATTAATATAGTAAAGATATAAATTCTTCTAAAATAAGAGCGTTATTAAGAAGACGTTTTTATATTAAGTATTAAGACTTAAAGTAGATCTATAAGAGCTTAGAGTAATAAGATCGAGGTTACTAGACCTTCCTTATATTTATTTAGTTATTTAGTTTATACTATTTCCTTTTTTCTTATCTAAAGAAAGTTATAACTACTTACCTTATCTCTCTATTTAGAAGATAGTATAATAATAACTTTACTTTATTAACTAGAAGACTTTATTATTTAAACCATATAATATTAACTTTAATATTTATAAACTTATAAGTATTATATCTTCTTCTTCCTTAGCTAACTTAGATACTAGATCCTCTTCTAATAAAGGGAAGTAGCTTAAAGAGAGATTTATAAGAGCTTTATTTAGCGAAATATAACCTTATACTATAGGATAGCTAGCCTCTAATAATAATATAGATAGATCTATAAATCCTACCTTAGGGATAGGAGTAATACCCTTAAGTACTCTACGTTCCCCTAAAGGAAGTTATACTAATTAGGATTTTATAACCCTTACTAATCTCCTTATAAGACGCCCTATTATTATAATAATAACTCCCTATTTAACTAGAGCGCCTAAGTTTATTAGTACTAATATCTTAGACTTTATTACTAACTATAAGAGCCTTTTAAAGCTTTACTATAAGACTAATAATAATATAAAGAATAAGGTCTATATATATAGCTCTAGTAACTATTAAGACGTAGTATAGGGTTCCTATATTGTTTTCCTCAACTAGTAGAGGGCATAGGTCAAAATGCCCGCATAGTGTTTCCCGAATTATGCTTGCGAACTGGGTGAATTTGTTGTAGTCTTTTTGCGAAGGGGCTGCGGCGTAATTCCGAACTCAATTAAGACGTAGTAAAATCTTATATTAATAAAGCTAAGACTTAGAAGGAAGCTAAGAAGAAACTTCTATACTAGTTCGGAGGCCTCTAGCCACTGCATAGTGATTTTACCTGCTGAAGTGCTACAGACCTTCTAACTCCGCGCCTCCTGATAATATATAGCCTTTAGTCACGTGATCCTTTCCTAACCATAGCCGCACTTATACGTGCCCTACTAGACAGCCTCACGATCTTCAACTTCATATCAACAACAGGCCAAACTCTCTAGCGACCCCCTCCGCGTTATTTACGCTAAAGGGCGTGCCTCGCTTAGGCTTAGCGTATTTATATATAGGGTCTAGTACTAATATAGTTAAGGGATAAGGATAAGGAAGAGGGAGAGGTATAAGGCCCTACTTATAGTAGAGCTTCTTATACTTCTAGCTATAAGAACCTCTTAGGAAAGACCTCTCTAGGTAAGGAGTTACTTCTTATATAATAGTATTTACCTTATGAGAAGGTTAACCTTTTAGGTTAAGGGGTTATCTTATCTAGTAGATTTTACCTTACTAGAAGGTTTAGCGAGGGCGTTACTATAAGAGCCTTAGTAGCCTATTTAGCTCTAATATAATTAGCCCTAGTATAGTATATATCTAACTTTATATAAGAGTTTGCTTATAAGTAGTAGGAACGTATAGGGTTCTTATATTATTTTCCTTAACTAGTAGAGGGTATAGGTTAAAATACTTATATAGTATTTCCTAAATTATACTTATAAACTAGGTAAATTTATTATAGTCTTTTTATAAAGGGGCTGCGGTGTAATTCCGAACTTAATACTAATTCGGATTTATAGATCTAAAGACTTATTAGGACCTTAATAAGCACCTTTGAGCTCGGAATTACGCCGCAGCCCCTTCGCAAAAAGACTATAACAAATTCACCTAGTTCGCAGGCATAATTCGGGAAACACTATATAGGTATTTTAACCTATACCCTCTACTAGTTAAGGAAAATAATATAGGAACCCTATATATTCCTACTACTCGCAAGTAAACCCTCTAAATATTACCGCATAGAGTCGGACGCGCGCTATACTAGGGCTAATTATATTAGAGCCAAACGGGCTACTAAGGCTCTCGTAGTAACGCCCTCGCTAAACCTTCTAGCAAGGCGAAAGCTACTATATAAGATAACTCCTTAACCTAAAAGGTCGACCTTCGAGTAAGGTACTAAAAGTAAAAGCTACTATATGAGATAACTCCTTAACCTAAAAGGTCGACCTTCTAGTAAGGTACTATAAACGCTACTATACGAGAGGTAACTCCTTAACTAAAGAGGTCTTTCCTAAGAGGTTCTTATAGCTAGAAGCATAAGAAGCTCTGCTATTATAAGCAGGGCCTTATACCTCTCCCTCTTCCTTATCCCTTAACTATATTAGTACTAGACCCTATATATAAAAACGCTAAGCCCGCGCGAGGTATACCTTTTAACGCTAATAACGCGCGAGAGCTCGCTAGAGAGTTTAGTATTAATATAATTAATAAAACCCGCTCCTTCTTTAACTACTCCGTTATATATAGAGAGCGTATTATTAGTATAGCCCTTAAGAGGGCTCTTATTAATACCCCTAGAGGGGATACTTACTATTATATTATAACTAAGTAAGTAGACTTAGTAGTAGAAGCTAGGCGGGTCGTTACGCACCCTATAGAGTAGCCCTTCTTTAAGCAGGTCCTCCGTACTATTAAGGCAGAGGTAGCCTAGGCCCCTTAGGGGAATATTAGTAAGTATAGCTTGCGCTAACTGCTTTAATATAGAGAGAGCGTTACTAACGATAGTATAGCTAGCGGATAAAGCGGTAATAGAGGCGGTATTAGTAGCGTGGGTAGTATGTAAGAGGAAAAGTCGATAGTTTCGTAGTTTAAATAATTAAAAACCACGTTATTATCGATATGAAGTTAAAGATCATAAGGCTATCTAGTGTGACAGGCACGTATAAGTGCGGCTATAGTTAGGAAAGGTAGTCGGTAATTATAATCACGTAACTAAAGGCTATGTATTATTAGGAGGCGCGGAGTTAGAAGGTCTGTTGCACTTAAGCAGGTAAAATCACTATGCAGTGGCCAGAGGCCTAATAAGCACCTTTAGAACCTAGTTATAAGATCTTATATTAAAAATAATAACCCTTCCTAAGTAATAGTATTAATTACTACTATTTAATAGCTTTAATAGAGAGCTATCTAGTATAGAGACCTAAAACTTACTAATACTAAGCTTATTTATATTATTTATTACTTCTTTTTAGAGAGAGCTATAAGAGCTATAGCCTAAAGTCTTAGCTACTAGCTTATTAAAGTTATTTTAAAGTAATAACTTATAGTAAAAGACGCTTTAATTAAATAGTTTACTACCTTCTAGGAACTTTAATAGTTATCTAGCCTTATTAAGCCTAAACTAATAATAATATTTTAAGTCCCTGCGAAGATAATTCTAATAAGGTAGAAGGCTAAAGCTAAGGAACCCTCTATAGCCTATATTACTAACTCGATTATTAACTCTCTTATAAAAAACTTTAGGACCCTAAATATTAATAAGGCTAATTATAAGATAGATATCTTAACCCTTATTAAAAGAGTTATTAGCTAAGGAGATAATACTTTTAATCTAAATACTATAGAAGCTATTAAACCTTATAAATAATAATCTTAGGACTATTTATAGATTTAATATTAATAATAATATTACTTTTATTTATAAGCTAGATATAGAGACTATTAAGGAGGATATTAGTAATACTAGGGATTTAGAAGAGGTAGAGTAAGAGGAGGTTATAGAAGCTTCTAGTAAAATAGACTATTATAATATATACCTTTCTAAGCTATAGAGTCCTGCTAGTTTTATAGCGCTATTAACTATATTATTATTAGCTATATTAAGTATCTCGAGGCTAGCTAGAATAAGGTTTATTACTATATATCGCCCTATTACTTTATTAGTACCCTAGATATAAGTACTAAGGTTAAAATAAATATAATTAATAAAAGCTATAACTATAAATTAATTAGTAGCTAGATAATTTTAAAGTATATCCTAATTAATAAGGATAATTTTATATATTATATAGTTACTATAAGTAAGTTAGTAGAAAGATAGTAGCTAAAGCTTCTAGAGGAGGTTATAAGAGTTATTAATTATAATAAGATAAACTTTAAACTATATATTAGCTTTATAAATTTATTAAAGATATTATATAATTATATAACTTTATAAATATAATATTCTTTAGCTTTAAGCTAAAGAACTACTATATTAACCTAATAGAAGATATTACTACTATAGAAAGAGGGAAAGCTAGAAGTTATTATATAGAACCTTATAATACGTATTATTACTAGTTTTCCTAGATAGGAGACCTACTTATAATTTAAGACCCTCTTATTTAAATTACTTAGAGAGTTATAAAGCTATTAGATAATAAGGAAGAAGCTAAAGATATTATATTACTAGACGCCCCTAAGGAATAAGTTAAATAGTAGAAGAAGGATAAATAAGATAAGCCTTAGATTTAATATAGTAATTTATAAACTAGCTATACTCTTACCCTTAAGCTATATAATAAGAGAGTAAATAAGAAAGTAGCTATCCCTAAAGCCTTCCTTTATTAGAACTAGCTTAATTAAGATAGAACGGTTTATAATACTACTAAAGCTATAATTAATAAGTATAAGGATAGATATAACTTAAAAGCATAAGAGGTTTTTATTCTTATTAATATAACGCTTCTAGATTAGTTTAATAAGATAGGAGTTAATAATAAAGAGCTATAGGACTAAATAGATTAATAGAATAATAATAAGAACTATTATAAAAGCTAAGTAAATTTAGTAGCTATCTCTATAGACTTACCTAAGTTTTTATAAACTAAGGTAATTTAATTTAACTACTATATAACTAATCCTATCTCTAAAATAGGTATTATAATATAAGATTAGGATTCTATATTACTTCTACTACTAAGATATATTACTATCCTAGACTTCAATATAACTTACTAGTAGATTATTATTACTCTTTATAGCCCTATAAATATACTAATTAGAGGGATTATTAATAGTAGCTTTATTATTAACCTTCTTAGCGAAAGTTATATTAAGCGCCTAGGCTTATAGAGCGATATAGTTAATGTCACGGCGCTGGGTTAGACCTCCCTGAATTTCAGGTCACGTGACCTACGGATCACGTGATCTACGGATCACGTGACTTGCGGGTTATGTGATTACTAAGCGACTCCTTAGCCTTCCGGGGCTGCGCTAGCCTATAGTTAGACTTTCCTCTTCTTTAATATAGAATCTACTTAATATAGCGTAATTAAAGTATACTAACCTTTATCTATTTACTATTCGTAATACTATTCTACGTTTATCTATCTATTCTCTAGAGATAGAAGTATAATATCTTAACTAATTACTATACTAACCCTATTAATTAACTAATATAAGTATAGCACCTAACTAAGCGCTAAGCTAACTAATCTACGCTAACTAACTAACTTAAAATTAATTAATACCCCCCCTCTACTTTATTACTAATATACTAAATAAGTTATAACTAGCTAGTTATAGGTATAAGGCTATAACTATACTTATACTTAATACTAGAAGGCTCCTAGAGCCTTATATTAAAACCTTTTAATACTACTATACTACGCTATCTAATTATAATACTCCCTTATATAAGGACCTAAAGGTTTTTAACCCGAATAAACCTATATATAAATAGCCTATTAAAGGCCTATTTATAAACCTTAATATAGAGGGATATAAGAGCTTAGCCTAGAGCGCTATTACTAAGCTATAGAAGTTCCCTAACCTCCTTATTATTAATTATAATTACCTAGGTAAGGGCTAGAAAATCGCCCTTACTCTTAATAATATAATATAGCTATTTTAGAATAACCCCGACTTAACCCTTACTTAGATTTAAGACTAGCTTATAAAAAGGGCTACTTAAGGTATTAAGTCTTAAGCCTTATATATTAGATATATTACTATTAGTAATAAGCTTTATATCCTATATAATATAGCTCTACGCCTAGAATATAAGAATTAAGAGCTCTAGGAGTAATTAGAGGATACCTACGTTACTATTAATAACGCTAAGTAATCCGCTATACTTAAATATTACTAAGAGGAGCGTAATTAGGCCTAATACGACGCTATTATTATTACTAAGGAGTATAATAAGATAAGGATATTAATAAAGCCTTACTTTAGCGCTTTAAATATAATATAACTACTACGCTTACCCCTATAAGCCCTCCCTCTAGTAACTATAGCGCTACGCTCTAGATAATCCTTAACTAAATAATATACCTCGAGAGTTAGGTCTACTCTAGCTTACTTATATTAACTACTAGCTATAGTAGCACTTACCTTACTAAGATACCTAAAGTCCCTATTTTTATAAGTACTAAGGGTACTAATCCTAAGTACCTAAGGTTTAATACCTAGCTTTTTAATATTAAAATACACCTTAATAATAGGGAGTATTATAATAAATCCTAATACTTTAAGTATATACTCTTACGCCTTAGAGGAACTACTTATAATATTCTATCCCCTCTCCTCTTAAGTAACCCCTTTTAAATTACTATAGTAGAATAGCTTATTAAAGAGCTAAAGGGTATCTTTATAAACCTAGTTTAGTATAATAAGGCTTAGATAAAGCTTAATACTCTTACTATCTTATTTAAGAATATTTAGGTTAAATAAGTAACTTTTACTAAACTCGCTTATAAGGCTAAGCTCCTAGAGTCTTAGTAGTACTAGAAGTTCTATAAGAAGCTACTTACCTCCCTCTAGAACTAGTGCTCTATTTATTATATAAATAGTACCCTTAACTTCTAGGACTATACTACCTAGGTCTATACTATAGCTTATATTATAGCGCCTCCTAATACCTATTTAGCTAACTAAACTACTATATAAGGCTCTGCCCTAGTAGCCTGCGCTAAACCCTCTAGTAGAGGGAACCCTTATACTTAAGCCTATATTAACTAGGGCTATATCCCCGAGGCTTTATATAAGAAGCTCTATAAATAGGGCGCCTGCTTTATTTATAGTAATACTAGCTATACCTCGCGAGATTACCCCTATAAGAGGGCTAGAGCTACTATAAGTATTACTAAGCCTGCTAAGACTACTTATAGTAACCTAGAGCTAGTAGAAAACTAGGGCCCCTAGCGAAAATAGACTCCTTATTAGGGGAGACCTAAAGAGATTAGTAATTAGTAATAGTATTTATTAACTTATAATAACTAGTTAGTAGTAAGCTACTAGAGAAAGAGTTAGTTCTAATTTATAATAGATATAATATTCGCCTTAAGGCCCTTCTTAATATTAGAGTAAATAGCTATACTTTTATAAATACTTATATAACCCCCCTATTAAGGGATTTTTACTATACTAAACGTAATAAGCTATAATATCCTATCCTAGCTACTAGGTTTAATAGAGAGCTATTAGATATTATAACTAAGGTATAGATAACCTATATATAAGTAAACCGCTAAGAATTAATATAAATACCCCTCCTCTAATTTAATATAGGGAGATATAACCTTATCCTTAGCTACTTATAGTTTAATTACTATAATATTAGCGTAGATATGCGCTATTAGTACTTATACTAGCTAAGTAATACCCCTATAGCCCGGGACCTCCCCTGAATAATTATATAAGACGCTAAGGACCTCCTCTAACCTACTAAAATTAATATAGAGTATTAACTCGATACTAAATACTACTAAGCTACGTTTAAAGCTAAGGAATAGCTATATAACGCCTAGAAAGCTATAGTAAGTAAGATAAAGGCCCCTATAAAAATTCTATAGTAAAGTAGCGCGCCTAGGGACTTAGGATATAATAATAACTTATAGAAAATAAATATAGCATTAAAGGGAGCGCTAACTATAGATTAGACCTAGCTTATATAGTATTAGAAGCTTAAACCCCTTACCCTCGAGGCGTAGTAAGTAAGGAGGAGTCTTAATATAGCGCTTATTAGCGCTATAGGGTTCGAGAGGAACCTAAGACGTACTAATATTAAATTAAGCTTTATATTATTATATAAGCTCGATCTAATAATTAGGGATAAGCGAGAGGAAGAAGAAAGAGGTATTAGCCTACTAGAGGTTAATAAAGCTAAAAACTAATAACTAGTTAAGGAGAGACTCCCCCCCTATTTTTAAAGCTAGAGGGACTATTTTAATAAGATAGCTAGTAACGCCTTACCTCCCTATTACTCTTATAACTACTAGATCGAACTAGAGCTTAGTATAAAGGAGTAGCTAACCTTCTACTTATTATATAAGTAATTTTTATTAGAACTTAAGGCTACTTAATAATATCTCCTTAAGAACTTAAGAAGGGCTTTATAGTACTAGGTAATACTCTATTTATATCTCTAACGCTATTTATTTAAAAAGCTAATAGATACTTAAGGTTTTATATTAAATTCTAAAAGCTAAATAGTTTACTAAGCAGGATTAGTACTTACTACCCTTAATTAATAAAATACTAAGTTAAATTAGCTAAGCTAGGTTATTTATAAAGATTAATATCTACTAGGCGTTTTACTAAATCTATATTTACTCTAACTTAGAGGACTTAATAACGTTCTATACCCGCTATAGCTCCTATAAGTATAAGGTTCTACCTTTTAGGCTCTATAATAGCCTAGCGATATACTAATAGTATATAAATAATATGCTTATAGAATACCTAGACGACTTCTATATAGTATATATAGATAATATCCTAGTTTACTTAGAAGACCCCCTCTAGTATAAAGAATATATAAAAAAGGTCCTTAATTAGCTACGCTAAGTAGGGCTTTAGGCTAATATTAAGAAGTGCGAATTTAGTATAACTATAACGCGCTACCTTAGGTCTATTATTATAACTAAAGGGATTAGCCCTAACCCTGAGAAGGTTTCTATAGTAAGGGACTAGTAGCTACTAACTATAGTATATAGCGTTTAGTCCTTGTTAGGGTTCTATAACTTCTACTACTAATTTATTACGAATTATAGGAAGATTGCTAAGCTACTTACTAAAGGCGCCTAATTTAACTTTAATAGCGACTATATAGTAGTATTTATAACGCTAAAAGAGGCCCTAATATTAGCCCCTATCCTATGCTACTAGAAGCCTAAACTACTTACCCGAGTTAAGATAGACGCCTCTAAATTAGTTTATATTACTACCCTCCTCTAATAATAAACTAACGATAGCTTATAGTACCCTATAGCCTATTTCTTAAAGATAATATTACTAATAGAGATAAACTACCCTATTTATAACTACGAGATAATAGTAATTATTCTAGCGCTAGAGGAGTAGAGGGCTAAACTCTCTATAACTACCTAGCGTTTCAAGGTTATTATAGACTACTAACTACTACTCTACTTTATAACTAAGCAGCTCTTAAATATCTACTAAGCTTACTAGTTAGGTATCTTAGCTAGTTTTAACTTCTATATCTAATACTACCTAGGGCGCGAAAATATACTAGCTAATACCCTCTTATAAAAGAATAAAGACCTCTAAGTATAATAAGCTATCTATAAGTCTAACTATACCTAAGTATTACTACTACTTACTTACTTATTACTAGAGGTAGTAAGTAAGCTATACTAACTACTTAAATCCGCTCTAAGTCGCCTTATAGTAACTATTAACGCTCTAGAGCTAGAGGATAAGTTAAAAGGTTACCTCCTAGTTAAATATATCCTTTAGTTAAACCATAAGCGTAATATACTATTACTTAAGCTACTAAAAGTACTTATAGCTACTAAAAAAGAACGCTAGAGAATTTATAAGGGGCTCCTAACTATAGATAGTAAGCTTATAATACTAGAGGAAGAAGACCTATATATAAAGTTAATCTATAAAGCTTATATTTAGAGGCTTATAGTATACCTAGGTTAGAATAAGACTATTAAACTCCTGAAGGAACGCTACTACTAGCCCCGCCTAACTACTAATATTAAGTAGTATATTTATAACTACTATACTTACTACTAAGTATAGAAGCTAAGAGATAAGCCTCTAGGCGAGTTAAAACCCCTATTAATACTAGATTACCCTGAGGAGTATATTATAATAGACTTTATATCCTACCTACCTAACCGCTATAAGTATAATAACGTATTTATCGTAGTATACTACCTCTTAAAGAAGATAGTCTCCCTCCCCTGCTATAAGACTATTATAGCGCGGGACCTTACCTAGCTATACTATACTTATATCTTCTAGTATATAGGCTTCCCCGCTACGATTATATCTAATAGGGGCCCTTAGTTTACTTCTAACTTCTAGAACGAGCTCTATAAGATATATAGTATAACTATATAGTTAAGTATAGTAGGTTATACTAAAACTAATAGGTAAATAGAAATTCTTAACTAGTATCTAACTTAACGCTTATGCCCGTGGATAAACTAATTCTAGGATAACTAGAGCGAAATACTCCCTACTATAGACTTCGCCTAAGTAGCACTACTAAACGAAACTATAGGGCTTATACTATTTAAAATTAAGCGAGGATACCTACTATAAATAAGTTTTAACTAGGACTAATATATATAGAAGCTCTTAATAACTAAGAAAAAGATTAACTAGGGCGACGCCTAGTAGTTAGTATAAAGCCTCTATAGCGTTTAGGATATTATAAAAGGGAATATAGCTATAGCCTAGTAACGTTATACCCGCGCTATAAATCGCTACTATTAATTTAATAACTTAGCTATAGGTAACTCTATCTATATATTAATAGAGGGATAGCGCTAAGAAAACTTTTTAAAGCTATTAATACTATAGGATAGCCTATAGCTAATTAAGGCTACGGGGCCTAGGGGGATATAAATACTAGACCTACTAAAGGAATATAACTACTACCCCGTATTCTACCTAAGTAAGCTCTAGAAGGCTACTAGTAACCCTCTTCTAAGCTAATTTAAAACCCCGCTACCCCCTATTAAGTTTAATTATAAGCTAGAATATAAGGTTATATATATAACTACTAGCTAGTTATACTAAAGATAGTTATAATATCGCGCTAACTAGAAGGGCTATAACTACGAACCTACTTAGTATAACGCTAAGAGTTTTAAGCACGCCCCTATAGCGCTATAAGACTTCTATACTACTAACCTAATAGTAATAGGACTACTAAAATACCTTTTAGCTTCGCTCTTAGCTACTACGCGAGATAAGGACCCCGCTACTACGGATAATAATAACGCCCCGGCGTAAGTATAGATAAGGAGGATACTACTAGAGGAATACTTATATAGTAATAGATTAGTTACTATAGTTAGTAACGCTAGTAAAGGGGGGGGTAATATTATAGCGCTAGGTTAGACCTCCCTAAATTTCAGGTTATATAACTTGCGGATTATATAACTTATGGGTTATATAATTACTAGGCGACTCTTTAGCCTTCCGGGGCTACGCTAGCCTATAGTTAGACTTTCCCCTTCTTTAACGCAGAATCCACTCAATATAGCGCAATTAAAGTATATTAACCTTTATCTATTCGCTATTCGTAATAGTTAAGATAAATATAGGGATCCCTAATTTATAGGTATAATTATAAATAATATTTATATTAGTAGTAATTAGATTTAAGACATTAGCTTTTTTATTTTCCTTAAACATATTTATACTAAGGACCTAGTACTAGGAGCTCCCTTTATCTTAAAGACTTAACTAATACTAGATTATATATAGAACTAGAGGCCTCTAGCCACTGCATAGTGATTTTACCTGCTTAAGTGCAACAGACCTTCTAACTCCGCGCCTCCTAATAATATATAGCCTTTAGTTATATAATCGTAATTGCTAACTACCTTTCCTAACCATAGCCGCACTTATACGTGCCTATAGCCTCACGATCTTTAACTTTATATTAATAATAACGTGGTTTTTAATTATTTAATAGACTATAAAACTATCGAGTTATCCTCTTATGCACTACCCGCGCTACTAATACCGCCTCTATTACTACTTTATCCGCTAGAAGTTATTACTATCTTTATAGTCCTCTTATTTAATTAGGTTAGCTAACGCCTTTATAGCTATACTATCGTTAGTAACGCTCTCTCTATATTAATATAGTTAGCGCAAGCCGTACTTACTAACACCTAAGGGGCCTAGGCTGCCTCTACCTTAATAGTACAGAGGACCTGCTTAAAGAAGGGCTACTTTATAGGGTATATAATAACCCGCCTAGCTTCTACTACTAAGTCTATTTACTTAGCTATAATATAATAATAAGTATCCCCTCTAGGGGTATTAATAAGAGCCCTCTTAAGGGCTATACTAATAATACGCTCTCTATATATAATAGAGTAATTAAAAAAAGAGTAGGTTTTACTAATTATATTAATATTAAACTCTCTAGTAAGCTCTTATATATTATTAGTATTAAAGGGCGTGCTTTATATAAGCTTAGCGTTTTTATATATAAGGTCTAGTACTAATATAGTTAAGAGATAAGGATAAGGAAGAGGGAGAGGTATAAGGCCCTGCTTATAGAGCTTCTTATACTTCTAGTTATAAGAACCTCTTAGGAAAGACCTCTTTAGCTAAGGAGTTACCTCTTATATAGTAATATTTACCGTTAGCACCTTACTAGAAGGTTAACTTTTTAAGTTAAGGAGTTATCTTATATAATAGCTTTTATAGCACCTTTAGTACCTTACTATAAGGTTAACCTTTTAGGTTAAGGAGTTATCTTATATAGTAGCTTTTACCTTACTAGAAGGTTTAGCAAGGGCGTTATTACGAGAGCCTTAATAGCCTATTTAGCTCTAATATAATTAGCCCTAGTGCGGCGCGCGTCTAACTTTATATAAGGGTTTACTTGCGAGTAGTAGGAATATATAGGGTTCTTATATTATTTTCCTTAACTAGTAGAGGGTATAGGTTAAAATACCTATATAATATTTCCCAAATTATACCTGCGAACTAGGTGAATTTATTATAATCTTTTTACAAAGGGGCTGCAGCGTAATTCCAAACTCAATATATAGAACTAGATTATTAGAGTCCTTTAGTCTAGGAATATTAAGATTGATATCCTACTATTATTCTATATAAGAGATTTAACTCCTTACTTGTTAGAAATTATTATTAAAATAGATCACTTTATTTCTTCTTAATATTAATATACCCTCTTATCTCTTATATAAGAGGGGAAATAGAGGCTATTACTAATAGACCTAATATAATAATAGGCTTAGATTTTATAGGAGATAATTAATAAGTTAATAATACTAAGGATAAAGAAGAGCTAGATATAATACTAGGGAGTATAAAAGCATGCTAGGATATTAAAGTAATTTATTAAGCTTTTAAAAGCTCTTATAACCTATTAAATAAAGTTAAGTAATAATTAGACCTAGATAAGGAAGTTATTACTATTTTTAAAATATTTAGATTAAGTTTTAATGAAATCGTAGAGACTATAATTTATAATAAAGTTACCCCTAAGCTTAATAAGGTCTATAAAGTAATTATAAGTATAGGGTATATAGTAAGATATAATAGCTATAGTATTAATTATTAATACTATATTTATAGCCCTAAGAAAAGAATATTAAAGAAGAAAGTACTTAGGAGGAAGTATAAGTTAGTATATTAGAGAGGTATTAAAGTTATTATAACTATAGATATTACTTTCTCCTATAATAATTATAGACTTATACTAATAATACTTATATTATGAATAGGAGATATTAATATAATATATAAGATAAAAGATAAGAAGATTTAACTTATTAATAACGCTATATTATATAGCTCGACCCTAGATAGAGACCTAGAGTAAATATTAAAAGTATAAGTAAAAGCTAAGAAAATAATAATATTAGATCCTAGCGCCCTATTTATAAGCTTAGTTATACTAAAGATTTTAATGATTAAGTAAGGAATAAGGCTTATAAGAGCTTAATAAGAAGCTATCTTAAAAATTATTAATTATCTATAGCTTAAAGAAAAGAAGCTCTTTTTAGCTATTCCTATTCTAAGAGAGAATGCTTTAGCCTAGGAATTTAAGTATTATAGCTCTATATATCCTTCTATTATACCTCTATAAATAATTTAAATAGTATTATATAAAGTATAATAAATAAAAGGAATCCTAATATTAAGAGGATTAGAATAGGATATTATTATAATTCTAAAGGATAGACTAAGGAAGGGAATCCTTAAGTAAAGTTATATAGCTTATTATAATCTATTCTTCCTTATATAAAAGAAAGATAGTAAGATAAGCCTTATTAACCTAGCGACTAAGATAAATATAATTATAATATAAGACGTAGCACTACCCCCTTTAGTAAACGATCTTTTAGAAAACTTCGCTATATATTAACTATTATTACTACTAGATTTCTTCTTAAGATATAACTAAGTCCCCTTAAATCCTATAAGTAGAGACTTAATAATGTTCGTATTAGCTATTAGACTACTATAGATATATATATTACCTTAAGGAGTAACGAACTTAGTTACTTAGTTTATATAGGTTATAATTAGAATCCTATATAACCTTATTCCTAGCTACTATAAAGCCTTCCTTAATAATATCGCTATTAAAGGACTAACTTTATAATATAATAAAGAAGAGATTAAGTCTTATTTAGGGATTTATAGATTTATTTTAAAATATTTATAAAGTATTAATAAGGTCCTAGTTAATTTAGAGCTAGTAGAGTATATAATAGTAGTAGTTAAGTTATAATAAGCCTAGGAAGTAATAATAATTATTAGCTATATTTATAGTACTAATAGGCGTTATCTAGAGGAAGTAAAGATAGTTAAGATCTATAAATAGGCTACTTATATTAATTAAATAGAGTTAAGGGCTTTCCTTAGGATTATAAGGTTTTATAGATCCTAGGTAAAAGACTACTCTATTATTATAAAGCTACTTACTAACTTACTTAAGAAGGATACCTTATTTAATTAAGAGCAGAAGTAGTAAATAGTAATAGATATCTTAAAGATAATACTTTCAAGGGCTCTAATCCTTATTACTATAAACTATAGCCCTAAAGGTAGAGATATTTACCTTATAGTTAATACTAGTAATATAGGATAGGGCGGAGTCCTACGGTAATTTAGTAATAACTAGTATATAATCTCTCGTTTTAAAAATAATACTTAGTTAGGACTAAAGCTATTCTATAATACTAGTAAGAAGGAATTATATAGTATTCTAAAGGCTTTAAAAAGGGTATATAACTATTTAAAATAATAATATTTTATCCTAGAGATAAATACTTAGATATTAGTTATATAACTTAATAAAGTAGCTATTAAGCTCGGAATTACGCCGCAGCCCCTTCGCAAAAAGACTATAACAAATTCACCTAGTTCGCAAGCATAATTCGGGAAATACTATATAGGTATTTAACCTATACCCTCTACTAGTTAAGGAAAATAATA
>JAVHLU010002672.1:0-16422 GCA_036785755.1 Colletotrichum ledebouriae
ACCTTTATACCTAGGTAAAACCTTATTAGAAACCTTAACCCTTAATATATATATTACTAAGTAAAACTAGGATATTAATACCTAGTACTTATAAGAGAAGAGCGCTTATAATTAATATATCGCTCTACTTAACTAAGAGGCTCTAGAAGAGGCTACTATTAATACTACCTCTAAGATATAAATAACGAATAAACTATAACCCCTTTAGCCTCTAACTACCCTAGTTATAATTAATAAGAATACTATAGGTATATAGGAATAGTACCTAGAGTACTTTTATTTGCTCGTTATATAAGAGTCTAAGTAAACCTATAAGGATTAAGAGTTTAAGCGTATTAACTATCTAGTTATAGAGACTATTACTTATAATATTATTATACCTATATATATAAAACTTCTCGCTAAAGGGGATATAACCCTTCGCAGCTTTATTATTAATCTTAAGTATTACTACGCTCTAAGTAAGGCTAGTACTCTTATTACTATTTAAGAGGAGTATACCTAGGCCCTTAAGAAGGCGAATAGGAGTATTAATCCTAATATATAGATTAAGGACTTTAGGGGTATCTATTTTCGCACTACTTAGCTTAAGCTTCTTAAAGTAAGTAATACCCTCGCTTTAAAAACTTTTCTTTAAGTAGTAAGTTATTACTTCGTACTTACTTAAGCTAATATAGAGATTATAGATATCCTTAAATAGGAACGAGCAGGGACCCCTATCTCTAATATAAGCTAATATATTAATATATTCGAGGACCTCTTATATAAGGATATACTCTACTTAAGATTATAAGGATAAAGCGCTAGGGTCTTTATAATACTAGCTAGCTATATAGACGAGGCTAACCTATTAAACGTTCCTATAATAAGTAACTTATCTAGTAGTAAATAGTACCTATATAGGTTAAGCTATTAATAGCTAAGCGTTAATTATAATTACTTAGAAGCCGCTCTAACTAGATATTACTAGAAGGGCCCCTATATATTAGTAATAGATATATAAGTAGCTTAGATTTATAACTAATTAAATAGTAACCTATGCTTTACTAACCTTTGCGCTAAATTCGCTTATAAGGGCTAGTTACGCGCCGTTCCCTATAAGGGTAAGAACTACTAAAATAATAAGGGGGGTAATAAGGGTTTATCTAAGAAATCTAATATAGCCCTAAGCTACCCTATTAACGTAGTAGTAGTTACTTTCTATATAGCCCTTATAAATAAGGTCGGGGATAATATAGTTAACTTAGATAAAGAATACCTAAGTATCTTTATAACCCCCTACTTAGGACCCTATATATTTTATAAGTCTATAGTCCTAGATAACTATAGAGGGATATACCTAGTAAATAATAAGTCCCTACTTATCCCCTCCTTAATTAGGTATTATAATAGAAAATAGGTTAATTCTAGAATAGCTTTATATTTAATTAGTACTAAGGGTATATAGATTATTAAGAACGCTCTTAATAGCCTAAAAGGCGCGAATATAGAGGACCTTACGCTCTATAATATAGGATATATAGAGAACTTTTATATTAATATAATCTCTAAAGCGCTACTTTAGAAGATAGGTATCTAGTATTTAGAGTATAACTATACTCTTTACTTTAAAATATATAAGAAGAGCGTAGTAATTAAGAAACTTATTAGGAAAGTAAATATCGCCTTCTTTAAATATAAGCCTCGTTCCTTATACCCTATTCCTAGGTAGATCCCCTAAAGTATTAATACTATTATTAATAATATAAACTATATACTTATAATATATAAGCAGACCTCTTTTATACTACTACTAGACTAAAGCGATAATATAATACTTTAGTACCTCTAAAGTAGCTACCTTAGCCCTAAAGCTCTTAAGTAGCTTATCTACGCTACTCAGGGGGTAAGAATTAAAGGCTTAATACGCCTTTAGTGCTAATACTACGCGGTTATATATATTAAATAGGTAATTTCAAGATAAATATTAGAAGATAAAGTAATATACCCTTACTATAGGATCGCATAGGATCTATTTAACTACCCCGAAGGCTTTAACTAGAATTAGTAGCTCCTTATTATTAAGGATAAATATACTAGTCGGTTTTTTATATTTCTATGCGTTAATAAATCCTAAAGTAGCGTTATACTCGCTCTATATACTTTTAAGTAATAGGTATTTTAATAGAAGGGACTTTCTATTTATAAGATTAGATAAGACGTTAAGAGGTTAGTAATCTTACTTATAAGCTATATAGGATATAAGGAATAGACCTATATAGAAGGAATAGAGGTTAAAACGACCCCTCTATATATAAAGGAACTAAATAGTAGAGGGGAGCGGGCTAGTTAGGAAGTTATTACTTAAATAATTAAAATACTCGCTATAGCTAGCTTACCTATAGAACTATAGGCTAAGATAGTATTAACTATAATAATACTTTATAATATAAGCCTACTTAAACGCTATAGCTAGTATTTACTACTATAGATCGAAGAGGAGTAGTTCCGCTAGTACTTTTACTAGTAGTAGCCTAATAACGGAGTAACCCTAACCCGCGACCTTTACCCTTACTAGGGATATATATATACCTATAGCTACTATATATACCCCCTTAAGAGGGAACGAGAGAGAGGAATTAATAAGAGAGACTTTAAGGTAGTACTACGGGGATATATTAGATACCTAGTAGGATATATACTAAACGCTTATAACCTATATAGGATCTAGATCCCCGCGTTATAATTAGTTATTCTTATATAGAATATAACGTTTAATAAACGGACTTTCTATATAAAGGATAAAGTAAAAGAGGCTATCCTAGAAGATACTATCTATAGTATAATAGATAAGATCGAGGAACCTATATCGCGTATTAACTTTAAACTTTAGATCTTAGGCGTTATAGATAAGGATAAAGCTATATTAATACTTATAGCTAAAGAATAGTCGCTTATACTAACCCTTATTCTTATAACTAAGTTTCTAAGTAGAAGAATCTTAAAACTTCTAAAGGGATAGGTAAGCTAGAAGGGGGGGTAGCTATTATCCCCTAATCCTATACTAGAGCTAGATAAAAGCCTAGCTCTAATAAGTAGAGTAGTAGATATAGCGTATATATTAGAAACGAACTGCGTAAATAAAGCTATTAGGGAAGTCGATTCTAAAGGGGAACGGATCGAGGACTATATTATAATTAAACCTCTCCCTGCTTTATAAGATATTTCTAAAGTAGGTAAGTATAATAAAAACGAACCTTTAGATAGTAAGCCCTTAAATCTACTAGTATAGCTATACTAGGGTAGTAAGGAAAGGGCTAATACTAAATAGGGGTCTAACTAGGTATATAACTAGGAGGATTATAGCTAAATTTATTAAAGCTAATAACTATATAATCTACTGCCTAGTAACTTATAACTAGGAATAATAGAGAGCAAACCCCGCTCTAGTTACTAGTTTTTACTATAGTACTATATAGAGCAGGAGCGGGTATCTAGCTTCTTTAAGACTTTTATATCTAATTAGTAGAAAGCCTTCTTAGAAGCTAGCATAGGGTACTATATACTCTATAGCTACGTTTATACTATTATTTATAGCATAAAGCCTGCTTATATAACTATAATAATCTATAAACGTCTTACTACTAATAATCTTACTAAGCTACCTCGCTTATAGAAGGAACTTTTAAGCCTCTTATAAGTACTCTAAACTCGCTTTAAAGAAGTACCTAAGATTAAGATAAGTAAATTATAGTAAATAGATATATAGCGCGTTATTAATCGAGGGATAATAATAAAGAGACCGATCCCTCTAAAGTAGGTATTTACTTATAAATATAATGAGGATAATATCCTTAATTAATATAAAGCAAGGATCTATATTTAGGGCGATTAATAAGAGAAGTCGCCCCTCGAATAAACTTATATAGTAACCCTCGCTACTTATACCTTTAGGGTAGTAATAGTAATTATTATATAATTCGACCTCGAAGTTAAATAGTTTAACGTTATTAATACGTTCCTAAACGCCTCCCGGGACCTAAATAAAGACCCTATTATTTATAAGTTACTAGATAGCTTTAAGTAGCCTAGAAAGTATATTAAACTACGCTACGCGCTCTATAGGCTAAGGGACGCGCTACTACTCTAGTATAAGGAGTTCTCCTTAACCCTTTAGAACCTAGGCCTTAAGCCTATAAGTAAAGACCTATACCTCTTCTAGTTAACTAATAAGAAGGTTCTTATTATCTTTTATATAGATAACTTCCTTATCCTATTTTATAAGAACTACGAAGAGGTAATATAAAGGGTAATTACTAGCCTAAAAGAGGTATATAAGTTAAAGGAATAAGGCTAAGTTAAGTATTATCTTAGAATTAGGGTTATCTATAACTAAGCTATATAAAAGATATACCTCTCCTATAACTAATATATTAAGCGGGTTATAAAGAAGTTCGATTTACTTAACTTAAGAGCGCTAGTAACCCCCCTTCTAAACCTACTACTCCTAAAGAGTAAAATAATAGCGATATTATTAGAGGTAAAGAGTTTCTAAGAGAAGATCGGCTCTATACTCTATACTACTATTATAATTTAACCTAATATCGCTTTTATATATTCCCTACTCTTAAGATCCCTAACGAACCCTGCTCCTTATTACTACGCTACTACTAACTAGGTTATATAGTACCTATATTATACTTATTACCTCGTAATACGCTTTAGTAACTCAGGGGGTAGGTAAGTATTACTAATTATAAGCAACGCTTTATTCGTAGATAATAAGGAGATATAGAAGTTATCTTAAGGGTATATAATCTCGCTCTTTAGAGGGCTAATTTAATAAAAAGCTACTTAATAAGCTATAGTTATAATATTAATAATAGAAGCGGAGCTTCTAAGCCTTTAATATACTACTATAGAGATAATTACTCTTTAGAGGCTATTTAGGGATATTGCTCTTAAACTTAGTAATATCTAGAAGATTTGCTATAATAACTAATAGATAATTTATCTTATAGTAGGCGAAAAGGAATAGATCTTAACTAAGCTATAGTATATTTATATTTAGAATATATAGCTATAATAAGAACACGCTAGAGGATCGTTTAGCGTAGTATATATACTAATAAATAATATACTAGCTAATAATCTTATAAAGGTTCTTAACTATAAGAAATTCGAGAAGTTCTATTCGCTCCTTAATCTAAAGGATATACGAAGAATAATTATAATAAACGAGGGATGCTCTAGATAAGTATAAGAGGGCTAGTAACGCCTAATTTTTAATTAATTTATAGCTTACTAGCTAGGGAGCTTAAAGTCGCTCCTATAGGAGTAAAAGAATATAATATACCCTAAAGGGCTACGTTAAAACGCTAATTTTCTACTACCTAACCTTAGAGGATTCGCTTATACTAATCTATTAGGATATTATATAAAAGTAGTAATACCTCTAGTAAATACGTACTAATAAGACTATTAACTATATAGCGTACTATAGTAGCTATATCGCTAGTAAGCAAACGAGGTATAGGTATACCCGCGCTAACTACTAGGGTTCTAAATAGAACTAGGGTAGGAGATAGAGCGATAACGCTATATATACTAGAACTACCTATTACTATAGAAGCCCTACCTAAACCCTTATTATTACTACCCTTCTTTACTACTTTAATCTCCTCCTTCTAAGTAGTAATAGCCTTGCGGAGCGTAGCTCTCTAATAAGTAAGGGTTAATATATTATATTAGAAGATAGTTATAGAAACGAAGCGTATATAGAACCTTACCTTTCTAACTACTAGGTTATCTAAAGTCTTAGCTTTAGTATATTAGTAGGCTATAATAGTAATAGGGGCGCTTATCTATTAATAAGGCACCTTACTCTTATAATAGTAGTTATACTTACTTGCTATACTAAGTAAGCACTTTCTATCTAATAAGCCTAAGAGCTCGCTTAAAATATATAAAAAGTAGCGCTTACTAAATAGGGGTACTTACTCTACTTCTATACCTCTACTAGGGAGAGGAGAGCTAAGAGGGGGCTTTAAACTACCCTTATTAGTATCCTCCTCCTTATCTATCTCCTTAGGGATTATAATAATAATAAGGTTAGTAATATTCTAGTATATAGTTATAATAATAAAGGGATTATAACTTATTAAGAGCTATCCTCTTAAATTACTTAGGGGGGTAACCCTAGGGCTTCTTAAGCTATAAACCCTTATCTTTAGAGCTACCCCCTATAGGTTACTTCTACTTCCTTCTACTTATTATATAATATATTAGTATATTATATATTAATAATAAGAAGGAATAATATATATATAACCTTACTATTACTCTCTAGGGGAGGAGGGCGCGCCCCTCTACCCCTAGCTTTACTCTTACCTTTAGTAGCGCGCGCCTTCTTAAGGGCTATAGCCTAACTAATCTTCTTTTTAAGAGGTATTTATAAATCTATTAGTATATTATAATAGCTTTAAGATTATTATGCGTTATAAGCGCACGCGCGCGCGCATAATAAGGTTATTATTAGGACTAAAGTTAGATATATATATAGTTATTATATTATATATAGAGAAGAGTTAAGAAGGTAGGAGAGTAGCTAGGTTATTTTATTTAGAATTAATATAATAGTAGCTACCCTACCTAAGCTAATAAGAACTAGCAGTTTCTACTACTATTAGTAAGAGTTAGTAAATAAAGGGTATTATAATAATAATAGTAATAGTTATAAAAGTAGAAAACTATAACTATTTACGCTTCGCCTATACCTAATATAAATAGCTTTATTTTATTATTTCTTTTATAAATAAGCTTATTAATAAGTTATTTATAGATATATCGCTTTATATTTAAGTATTTCAAGGGATACTACGCAGTTAGGCGCTCTTCTAGCTACTACTACGTCTAGGGGGGTATATTATAATACCTTTAGTATTGCCTATTCCTAGCGCGGTATATAACCTAAAGGCGGCTCTAGAACTACCTTCTTCTAAGGGTCGTTCCTCCGACTATAGTTATAAACGACCACGTTACGGCTACTCTCATTACAATAGAACAAGCTCTTTAGTAACTATAAATATGGCCCTATAGGACGTTTCTCAATAGTTGTCTAAATAGGAAGGTCAGTGGTATCCCATCGAACGCTGCTGGGCTACAGTATATCGTAAACTTATTATCTCCTCTTTTTTCTCTAGTTTGCTTTTGTCATAAAATTCACTATTAGCTCTTAAAAAAGATATCTCATCTTATTAGTACTAACCCTTACGTCTGTTATTTTATAGTCCAGCAGCGCTCGATGGGATAAAACTTGATCTCTGCATGTCACTAGGCCACTTTCTGCGGCACTACATTACTGCTAAATAGTATCTAGATGTTGACTTGGCACTTCGGGTGGTCGAGATATTGGCTTGGCTATGTGTGTGATGGTGTCGAAGTCTACTACATACTTAGTCTAGGACAAGAGACCCGAATGCCCTAGTCGAACCTTTGATCCTATTCCAGAGACTTTGTATAAATATGTTCAGTAGTTTCGTTCAAAGGCAGGACTTTCCAATGGCGCTTCCAGTCATTGTCATTATCTTCGGGGCAATATTCACAAGACAATCCCGACTTCCAACAGCCCCTTTCCTACCCGCAGAAATCAATCATGATGCTTCCCACAAGCATCATCATATCACTCTTGGCCTTCGTCCCGGCCTTTGCCATGGCAAGCCCAGCTCCCGTTGCTGGCAGCGCAGCGGTTGAAGTCCGAGACGACGACATCTCCTTGCAATCATTTGCGGGAAGTTGCCGCGCCTGCAGAATCAACCTCATCCCCGTCTTGGATTGCGAGTGCAGGAACATTGACGGGTACTGGGTTCTCGCCGGACTCGACATCAATACTTGCTTCGCCAACGACCAGCGCTGGTTGCGCTGGCGTCAAGGTGCGTATCCATCGCCGTGGAATCGTCTGCTGTCGTTGTGCTAACACCCGAGTCAGAGGAGGGGCTTTTGTTGAGAAACGTCCTATAGGGCCACATTTATAGTTACTAAAGAGCTTAATCTATTATAACGAGAGTAGCTATAACGTGGTTGCTTATAACCATAGTTAGAGGAACGACTCCGGAATAAGGTTACTCTAGAGCTAATATTAGTTATATGCTATACTAGGAATAGGCGATACTAAAGGTATTATAATATACCCCCCTAGATATAGCTATAGCTAGAAAAGCGCCTAACTACGTAGTATCCCTTAAAATACTTAAATATAAAGTAGTATATTAATAAATAACCTATTAATAAGCCTATTAATAAAAGAGATAATAAAGTAAAGTCGTTTATATTAGGTATAGGCGAAGCGTAAATAGTCGTAGTTTTCTACTTTTATAACTATTACTATTATTATTATAATACCCTTTATTTACTAACTCTTATTAATAGTAGTAGAATCTATTATCTCTTATTAGCTTAGGTAGGGTAGCTACTATCGCGTTAATTCTAAATAAAATAACCTAGCTACCCTCCTACTTTCTTAACTCTTCCTTATATATAATATAATAACTATATATATACCTAACCTTAGTCCTAATAATAACCTTATTACACGCGCGTATATATACTTATAATATATAATAATCTTAAAGCTATTATAATATACTAATATATTTATAGATACCTCTTAAAAAGAAGATTAGTTAGGCTATAGCTCTTAAGAAGGCGCGCGCTACTAAAGGTAAGAGTAAAGCTAGGGGTAGAA
Organism: Colletotrichum ledebouriae; assembly: GCA_036785755.1. NCBI lineage: Eukaryota > Fungi > Ascomycota > Sordariomycetes > Glomerellales > Glomerellaceae > Colletotrichum > Colletotrichum ledebouriae. Next base: position 8,723 of record JAVHLU010002672.1, read on the forward strand.
GGGCGCGCCCTCCTCCCCTAGAGAGTAATAATAAGGTCGTATATATATTATTCCTTCTTATTATTAATATATAATATACTAATATATTATATAATAAGTAGAAAGAAGTAGAAGTAACCTATAGGGGGTAGCTCGAAGGATAAGGGTTTATAGCTTAAGAAGCCCTAGGGTTACCCCCCTAAGTAATCTAAGAAAATAGCTCCTAATAAGTTATAATCCCTTTATTATTATAACTATATACTAGAATATTACTAACCTCGTTATTATTATAATCCCTAAGGAGATAGATAAGGAGGAGAGTACTAGTAAAAGTAGTTTAGAGCCCCCTCCTAGCCCTCCTCCTCCTAGTAGAGGTATAGAGGTAGAGTAAATATCCCTATTTAGTAAGCGCTACTTTTAATATATTTTAAGTAAGCTCTTAGGCTTATTAGATAGAAGGTACTTACTTAGTATAGTAAATAAGTATAACTACTATTATAAGGGTAAGGTACCTTATTAATAGATAAGCGCCCCTATTACTATTATAGCCTACTTATATACTAAAGCTAAGACTTTAGATAACCTAGTAGTTAGAAAGGTAAGGTTCTATATACGCTTTATTTCTATAACTATTTTTTTAATATAATATATAAACCCTCGCTCGTTAGAGAGCTACGCTCTATAAAGCTATTACTACCTAGAAAGAGGAGATTAAAGTAGTAAAGAAGGGTAGTAATAATAAGGGTTTAGGTAGGGCTTCTATAGTAATAAGTAGTTCTAGTATATATAGCGTCGTTACTCTATCTCCTACCCTAGTTCTATTTAGAACCCTCGTAGTTAGCGCGGGTATACCTATACCTTATCCGCTTTCTAGCGACGCAGCTACTATAATATATTATATAGTTAATAGTCTTATTAGTATATATTTACTAGAGGTATTACTACCTTTATATAATATCCTAATAGATTAGTACGAGTAAATCCTCTAAGGTTAAGTAGTAGAAAATTAGTATTTTAGGGTAGCCCTTTAGGGTATATTATATTCTTTTACTCCTATAGGAGTAACTTTAAGCTCCCTAGCTAGTAAGCTATAAATTAATTAAAAATTAGGCACTACTAGCCCTCCTATACTTATCTAGAGTATCCCTTATTTATTATAATTATTTTTTATATATCCTTTAGATTAAGGAGCGAATAGAACTTTTTAAATTTCTTATAGTTAAGAACCTTTATAAGACTATTAGCTAGTATATTATTTATTAGTATATATACTATACTAAACGATCCTATAGTATATTCTTATTATAGCTATAAATTCTAAATATTAATATACTATAGCTTAGTTAAGATCTATTCCTTTTTACCTACTATAAGATAAATTATTTATTAGTTATTATAATAAATCTTCTAGATATTGCTAAGTTCGAGAGCGATATCCTTAAATAGCTTCTAAAGAGTAATAATCTCCTTAGCTATATATTTAAGGCTTAGAATCTCCGCTTCTATTATTAATATTATAACTATAGCCTATTAAGTAGCTTTCTATTAAATCGGTCCTCTAAAGAGCGAGATTATATACCCTTAAGACGACTTCTATATCTCCTTATTATCTATAAATAAAACGTTACTTATAATTAGTAGTACCTATCTACCCCCTAAGTTACTAAAGTATATCGCGAGGTAATAAGTATAATATAAGTACTATATAACCTAGTTAGTAGTAGTATAGTAATAAGGAGTAGGATTTATTAGGAATCTTAAGAGTAAAGAATATATTAAAGCGACGTTAGGTCGGATTATAATAGTAGTATAGAGTATAGAGCTAATCTTCTCTTAGAAACTCTTTACCTCTAATAGTATTACTACTATTTTACTCTTTAGGAGTAGTAGGTTTAAAAGGGGAGTTACTAGCGCTCTTAAGTTAAGTAAATTAAACTTCTTTATAACCCGCTTAATATATTAGTTATAGGAAAGGTATATCTTTTATATAGCTTAGTTATAGATAACTCTAATTCTAAGATAGTACTTAACTAGGCCTTATTCCTTTAACTTATATACTTCCTTTAGGCTAGTAATTACTTTTTATACTACTTCTTTATAGTTCCTATAAAATAAGATAAGGAAGTTATTTATATAAAGGATAATAAGGACCCTCTTCTTAGTTAACTAGAAGAGATATAGGTCTTTGCTCGTAGGTATAAAGCCTAAATACTAAAGGGTTAAGGAGAACTCCTTATACTAGAGTAGTAGTATATCCCTTAGCCTATAGAGCGTATAGCGTAGTTTAATATACTTCCTAGGCTACTTAAAGCTATCTAGTAACTTATAAATAATTAGGTCTTTATTTAGATCCCGAGAGGCGTTTAGGAATATATTAATAATATTAAATTATTTAACTTCGAGGTTGAATTATATAGTAATTACTATCGCTACCCTAAAGGTATAAGTAGCGAGAGTTACTATATAAGTCTATTCGAGGGGCGACTTCTCTTATTAATCGCCTTAAATATAGATCCTTGCTTTATACTAGTTAAGGATATTATCCTTATTAAATTTATAAGTAAATACCTACTTTAAAGGGATTAGTCTCTTTAGTATTATTTCTTAATTAATAACGCGCTATATATCTATTTATTATAATTTACTTATCTTAACCTTAGCTACTTCTTTAAAGCGAGTTTAGAGCGCCTATAGGAGGTTTAAAAGTTCCTTCTATAAGTAGGGTAGCTTAGTAAGGTTATTAGTAGTAAGACGTTTATAAATTATTATAGTTATGCGAGCGGGTTTCGCGCTATAGATAGTAGTATAAATATAGCTATAGAGCGTATAATACCTTATATTAGCTTCTAAAAAGGCTTTCTACTAATTAGATATAAAAGTCTTAAAGAAGCTAGATACCCGCTCCTACTCTATATAGTATTAGAGTAAAAACTAGTAACTAGAGTAGGATTCGCTTTCTACTATTCCTAGTTATAGGTTACTAAGTAGTAGATTATATAGTTATTAGCTTTAATAAGTTTAGCTATAGCCCTCCTAATTATATACCTAGTTAAACCTCTATTTAGTATTATCCCTCTCCTCTCTATTCTAATATAGCTATACTAGTAGATTTAAGGGCCTACTATCTAAAGGTTTATTCTTATTACTCTTACTTACTTTAGAAATATATTATAAAGCGGGGAGTAGTTTAATTATAATATAATCCTCGATCTATTCCCCTTTAGAATCGACTTCTCTAATAATATTATATATATAGTTCGTTTCTAATATATATACTATGCTTATTACTCTATCTATTAGGGCTAGGCTTTTATCTAGCTCTAGTATAAGATCAGGGGATAATAGCTACCCCCCCTTCTAACCTATCTATCCCTTTAGAAGTTTTAGGATTCTTTTATTTAGAGATTTAGTTATAGGAACGAGGGTTAGTATAAGTAACTATTTAGTTATAAGTATTAATATAGCTTTATCCTTATCTATAACGCCTAGGATCTAAAGTTTAAAGTTAACTTATAATACGGGCTCTTTAATCTCTTCTACTATCTTGCGGATAATATCTTCTAAGATAGCCTCTTTTACCTTATCCTTCGTATAAAAAGTCTATTTATTAAACGTTACGTTCTATATAATAATAACTATTTATAATATAGGGATCTAGACCTTATATAAGTTATAGGTATTTAGAACGTATCCTACTAGGTATCTAATATATCCCTATAGTACTACCTGAAAGTCTCTCTTATTAATTCCTCTCTCTCGTTCCCTCTTAAGGGGGTATATATAGTAGCTATAGGTATATATATATCCCTAGTAAGGGCGAAGGTCGCGGGTTAGAGCTGCTCTATTATTAGGTTATTACTAGCGAAAGTACTAGTAGAACTATTCCTCTTTAATCTATAGTAGTAAATACTAGTTATAGCGTTTAAGTAGGCTTATATTATAAAGCGTTATTACTACTAGTACTATCTTAGCCTATAGTTTTATAAGTAAGCTAGCTATAGTAAGTATCTTAATTATTTGAGTTATAACTTCCTAACTAGCCTATTCCCCTCCGCTATTTAGTTCCTTTATATATAGAGGGGTTATTTTAACCTCTATTCCTTCTATATAGGTCTAATCCTTATATCCTATATAGCTTATAAGTAAAATTACTAACCTCTCGATATCTTATCTAATCTTATAAATAGAAAGTCCCTTCTATTAATATACTTATCGCTTAAAGGTATATAGAGCAAGTATAACGCTACTATAGGTCTTATTAACGCATAGAAATATAAAGAGCTAACCGGTATACTTATCCTTAATAATAAGGAGCTATTAGTTCTAGTTAAAGCCTTTAGGGTAGTTAAAGAGATCCCACGCAATTCTATAGTAAGGGCATATTACTTTATCTTCTAATATTTATCTTAAAATCACCTATTTAGCGTATATAATAGGATAGGATAGGATAGACTTAGCTGCGTAACTTTCGGAAAACTCCCTTAGCGCACGGACCCGTTGCAGGGAGACTATAGAGTAGAGCATAGAGGAGAGGAGTATAGCAGAGGGGAGGATAGTATTATTATAATTACTATTAGTACCTTAATAACCCTATACCTCGTTTTTTAGTAATTTCTTAGTAAATTAGCGCCTAAGGGAGACGATCTCTTTTAATTAGATCTGCGAATTACTTTATATATCTTTTAAGCTTACTCTTAATATTCTTACCTATTTATAAGTAGAGCTATATTATTTATTATCTTTCTAGTTCCTATTAGTTCTAGCCCTTTCTAATAGTACCTAGAAGCGGATTCTTTTACTCTTTTTAATAGCTTTTATAAGCTTCTTAGAGAGTTAGGTACCTTCGCTACGTCTATATATCCCCGCTATTAATATATATATATATATAATTAATCTACTTTAAATACGATAATAACTTAAGAAATTTATAAGTAACGAAGAATAATAATATAAATAATAATAAAAACGTTATTTAAAGAGAGGAAGATATTTATAAACCTACCTTAATTCTAAAGGAAAAGTAATAGCTATGCTTTCTTATAGAATTAAGATAGGAACGATATAGACCCTAAAATCCTCCCTTTCTCTTTTTTTTATATACTATTAGTAGGTTCTAGTAAGTATATCCCTTTCCTTACCCCCTTATATATTATCTAAACTACTATTATTTAACTAGCGAGTTATAGTAGATATAGCTAAGATAGCTATATATAATATTAATATAGAGATTAGTAGTCTTACTAAGCTAGTAAGTATAGCGAGATTAACTAGATTAGTAACTAGAGACTAACAAACCCCATATTATTATAGCCCTAAGTGCTAAGAGCGATATACTAACTTTAGAGAGATACTAACATTAAGAAGCTGCGAATTCTTCTAAAATAAGAGCGTTATTAGGAAGACCCTTCTATATTAAGTAATAAGACTTAAAGTAGATCTATAATAGCCTAGAGTAATAAGATCGAGGTTACTAGACTTTTCCTATATTTATTTAGTTATTTAGTTCATATTATTTCCTTTTTTCTTATTTTATTTAAAGAAAGTTATACCTACTTATTTTATCTTTCTATTTAGAAGATATTATAATAATAACTTCACTCTATTAACTATAATACTTTATTACTTTAACTATATAATATTTTCTTTAATATTTATAGACCTATAAGTATTATATCTTCTTCTTCCTTAGCTAACTTAGATACTAGATCCTCTTCTAATAAGGGGAAATAGCCTAAAGAGAGATTTATAAGAGCTTTATTTAGCGAGATATAACCTTATGCTATAGGGTAGCTAGCCTCTAATAATAATATAGAGAGGTCTACGAATCCTATTTCTAAGATAGGAGTAATACTCTTAAGTACTCTACGTTCCCCTAAAGGAAGCTATACTAATCGGGATATTATAGCCCTTGCGGATCTCCTTATAAGACGTCCTATTATTATAATAATAACTCCCTATTTAACTAGAGCGCCTAAGTTTATAAGTATTAATATCTCTAACTTTATTACTAACTATAAGAGCCTTTTAAAGCTTTACTATAAGACTAATAAAGATATAAAGAACGAGGTCTATATATATAGCTCTAGCGACTATTAAGATATAGTAAAATCTTATATTAGTAAAGTAAAGACCTAGAAGGAAGCTAAGGAGAGATTTCTATACTAGTTTGGATTTATAGACCTAAAGTCTTATTAAGATCCTAATAAGGACCTTTAGAACCTAGTTATAAGATCTTATATTAAGGATAATAACACTTCCTAGGTTATAGTATTAATTACTACTATTTAATAGCTTTAATCGAGAGCTATCTAGCGTAGAGACCTAGAACTTATTAATACTAAGCTTATTTATATTACTTATTACTATTTTTTAGAGAGGGCTATAAGAGCTATAGCCTAAAGTCTTAGCTACTAGCTTACTAAGGTTATATTAAAATAGTAGGTTATAATAGAAGATACCCTAATTAAATAGTTTACTACCCGCTAGGAACTTTAATAGTTATCTAGCCTCGTTAAGCCTAAGCTAATAATAATACTTTATATCCCTATAAAGATAATTCTAATAAGGTAGAGGGCTAAAGCTAAGGAACCCTCTATAGCCTAGACTACTAGCTTAATTATTAACTCTCTTATAGAGAACTTTAGGACCCTAAATATTAATAGGGCTAATTACGAGATAGATATCTTAACCCTTATTAAGAGAGTTACTAGCTAAGGAGATAATACTTTTAATCTAAATACTATAGAAGCTACTAAACCTTATAAATAATAATCTTAGGATTATTTATAGACTTAATACTAATAATAGTAATACTTCTACCTATAAGCTAGATATAGGGACCACTAAGGAGGATACTAATAATACTAGGGGTTTAAAAGAGGTAGAGTAAGAGGAGGCTATAGAGGCTTCTAGTAAGATAGACTATTATAGTATATACTATTTTAAGCTATAAGGGCCTACTAGTTTTATAGCGCTATTAACTATATTATTATTAGCTGCGTTAAGTATCTTAAGGCTAGCTAGAATAGGGTCTGCTATTATATATCGCCCTACTACTTTATTAGTACCCTAGATATAAGTACTAAGGTTAAGATAGGTATTATTAATAAAGGCTATAACTATAAATTAACTAATAGATAAACGATTTTAAAGTATATCTTAATTAATAAGGATACTTTTATATACTATATAGTTACTATAAGTAAGTTAGTAGAGAAATAATAGCTAAAGCTTCTAGAGGAGGTTATAAGAGTTATTAGTTATAATAAGATACGCCCTAAACTATCTATTAGCTTTATGAATTTATTAAAGGATATTACTTAAGTATCTAACTTTATAGATATAATATTCTTTAGCTTTAAAGTAAAGAACTAGTATATTAACCTAGTAGAAGATATTACTACTATAGAAAGAGGGAAAACTAGAGAGTATTATATAGAACCTTATAATACTTATTATTACTAGGCTCCCTAAATAATAAACCTACTTATAATTTAAGACCTTCTTATTTAAATTACTTAGAGAGTTATAAAGCTCCTAGATAATAAGGAAGACGCTAAAAGATATTATATTACTAGATACCCCTAAGGAATAAGTTAAGTAATAGAAATAAGATAAATAAGATAAGCCTCGGATTTAATATAGTAATTTATAAATAAGCTATACTCTTACTCTTAAGCTATATAGTAAAAGAGTAAATAAGAAGGTAGCTATCCCTAAAG